>CM060312.1:1234991-1347491 GCA_030674185.1 Monoplex corrugatus | reverse complement strand
TCCTTAGATTTCTGCATTCTTCCTGTTGAACTGACTTGTTCCTCCTGTATTGTTCCTCTTCTTCCTGTGTGTTTCTGTCATCTCTGTCTGTACTGTTTTCCTTCATCTCTTCTGTTGTACTGTTGTTTCCTGTCATCTTTCCTGTTATACTGTTTTTCCTGTATTTCTTCTGTCGTACTGATGTTTCCTGTCTCTCTTCTCTGATACGTTGTTTCCTGTCATCTCTTCCTGTCTATACTGTTTGTTTTGTCATTCTTCCTGTTGATACTGTTGTTTCCGTCACTCTCTTTGTATGATTGTCTTTTTCCTGTCTGATACTGTTTGTTTCGTATCTCTTCCTGTCTGATACTGTGTTTCTGTCATTCTCCGTTGTATGATTGTTTCCTTCATCTCTCCGTCTGTATGTTGTTCTGTCATCTTTCTGTCTGTACTGTTTCCTGATCCTCTTTATACTGTTTGTTTCTGTTTCCTTCCTGATCTGCTTTTTCCTGTCATTCTTCTTTGATACTGTGTTCCTGATTTCTTCTGATACGATTTCCTGTCATCTCTCCTTGATATGTGTTCCTCTCTCTCCTTAACTGTGTTCCTGTTCTCTCCTTCTGATCTGTTTGTTTGTACTTTCCTGTTGAACTGCCTTTTCTTTTTTGTTCTTCATTCTTCCTGTTAACTGTTTTCGTCACTCTCCTGTGATACTGTTGTTCCTGTATCTTTCTGTCTGATACGGTTTTTCTGTCTCCTGTGTATGTTCTCATTCTTCCTGCTGTGATTTTTGTTGATATGACTGTTCCTGATCTCTTCCTTGATATGTTTTCCTCCTCCTTGATCGACTGTCTCTCTTCTTGATAGTTTTCTGCACTCTCGTACTTTTTCCGTACTCTTCCTTAACTGTTTGTTTATTCTCTTCATCGTTTCCCATCTTTCCTGTCGTTTTCTGTATCTCTTCCTTGAAGTTCCTCTCTCTTCCTGTCGTACGATTTCTCTCTCTTCTGTTGATCGTTGTTTCTGCATCTCTTCCTTCTATACTGTTGTTTCCTGTCATCTCTTCCTGTCTGAATATTGTTTCCGTCATCTCTCCTTTGATACTGTTTGTTTCCTGTCATCTCTTCCTGCTGATACTGATTGTTTCTGTCATCTCTCTGTGATACGATTGTTTCTGTCATCTCTCTGTCTGATACGTTGTTTCTGTCATCTTCCTGCTGATACGTTGTTCCTGTCACCTTCCTGTCTGATATGACTTGTTCCTGTCATTCTTCCTGTGTATGATGTTTCTGTCATCTCTTCCTCTGATCGACTTTTCTGTCTCTCTTCCTTTGATACTGTTGTTTCCTGCATTCTCTGTTATACTGACTGTTCTGCTCTCTCTGTGATACTGTTGTTTCCTATACTCTTCCTTCTGATATGTTGTTTCCTGTCATCTTCCTGTCTGATACTGTGTTCCTGTCATCTCTCCTGTTGATACTGTTGTTTCCTGTATCTCTTCCTGTCTGATACGATTGTTTCTGTCATTCTTCCTTCTGATACTGTTGCTTCCTGTATACTGTTTGTTTCTGTCATCTCTCCTGTTGATACTGACTTGTTTCCTGTCATCTCTTCTTGTACTGTTTGTTTGCACCTGTTCTTTCCATTCGATATGATTTTCTGTATTTTCCTGTTGATACTGTTGTTTCCTGTCATCTCTTCTGTTGATACTGCTTGTTCTGTATCTCTTCCTGTTGATACTGTTTTCTGTCATCTCTCCTGTCTGATCGACTTGTTTCCTGTCAGATTTGTTTCCTGTCATCTCTTCCTGTCTGATACTGATTGTTTCCTGTCATCTCTTCCTGTTGGTTTGTTCTGACATTCTTCCTGTCATCTGATTTTCCTGTCATCTCTTCCTTTGTATACTGTTTGTTTCCTGTCATCTCTTCCTGTCTGATACTGATTGTTTCCTGTCACTCTTCCTTGTGATACTGTTTGTTTCCTGATCTCTTCCTGTCTGATACTGACTTGTTTCCTGTCATTCTTCCTTTGTTGATTTTGTTCTTCTCTTCTTCTGTACTGTTTTTGCATTCTTCCTGTCTGATACTGACTTGTTTCTGTCATCTCTTCCTGTCTGATACTGTTTGTTTCCTGTCATCTCTTCCTTCTTACTGGTTTGTTTCCTTCATCTCTTCCTGTCTGATATGACTTGTTTCCTTTTTTACTGATTTGTTCTATCCTCTGTGTACTGTTGTTCCTGCATCTCTCTGTGATACTGATTGTTTCCTGTCATCTCTTCCTGTCTGATACTGATTTGTTTCCTGTCATCTTCCTGTCTTACTGTTTGTTTCCTGTCATCTCTTCCTTCTGATACTACTTGTTTCTGTCATCTCTTCTTTCTGTTTGTTTCTGTATTCTTCTGTGATTCTGTTTCTGTATGTTTCTTTTGATATGTTTTTTCCTGTACTCTCTGTTCATCTGACTTTTTCCTTTCATCTGTTTTTTTCATCCTTCTGTCTGATATTTTTCCTGTCATCTCTTCCTTTGTTGATTGTTTCCTGTCATCTCTTCCTGTTGATACTGTTGTTTCTGTATTCTTCCTGTCGTTGATTGTTTCCTGTCATCTCTTCCTGTCATACTGATTTGTTTCCTGTCATCTCTTGCTTATGTTTGTTTCTTTTCTCTTCTGTCATCTTTTGTCTCCTGTTTTTCTATCTTCTTTCCTGTCATTTTTTTCTATATTTTTCCTGTCTTTCTGGATTTGTTTCCTGTCTCTCTTCCTGTTGATACTGATTGTTTCCTGTCATCTTCCTGTTGATACTGGTTTGTTTCCTTCATCTCTTCCTCTGATATACTTGTTCCTGTCATCTCTTCCTGTCTGATATGATTGTTCCTGTCATCTCTTCCTGTGATATGGTTTGTTTCCTGACATCTCTTCCTGTCTGATACTGACTTGCTTCCTGTCATCTCTTCCTTTGTGATACTGGTTGTTTCCTGACATCTCTTCCTGTCTGATACTGATTTGTTTCCTGTCATCTCTTCCTGTCTGATACTGACTTGTTTCCTGTCATCTCTTCCTTTGTGATACTGATTTGTTTCCTGACATCTCTTCCTGTCTGATACTGACTTGTTTCCTGTCATCTCTTCCTTTGTGATACTGGTTTGTTTCCTGACATCTCTTCCTGTCTGATACTGATTTGTTTCCTGTCATCTCTTCCTGTCTGATACTGGTTTGTTTCCTGTCATCTCTTCCTGTCTGATACTGGTTTGTTTCCTGTCATCTCTTCCTGTCTGATACTGACTTGCTTCCTGTCATCTCTTCATTTGTCATTTTTATCTTGCTGGTCCATTGGCCTTTATGTTATCTGTACAGGCTTGAATGCTTTCTGTGTATTGGCATTTACTGTTGCCTATGTATGTATTAACTGCATTTTTAGCTCTAAGGAAATGTGATCTTTGTGGCAATTTTAGGCACTACAGACCCGTGACCAGTTTTTATGTAGGTACTTAGTTATGTTTATGCATTTGTATTGAGGTTTTTATTTTGCCTGGTGATGAATTTGGTGGAATGGCAAATGTCAGGGTCATAGCCTTGATAATGTGTGTGAATGCTATGATGTGTGTACTTAATTTTCTTTTACAAGTTTTGTTTTTTGAGGGTCATATATATATATAGGCCTATATATATACACACACACACGTGTGTGCTTTGTTTGAAATGGTCATAACCCCGTTATGGCTGTGAGCATTTGGCACACTTATGACACTTATATTCTGTTGTGTACAGGAGGGATATCCCACAGTGATTATCGCCCTTGGTTTTATCCCCTCACCACTCCCCCTCTTATAAACGTGGATGAACCTCTTCCTTCTGCCCTGTAGACTGTAAGTAAGGACGCTGGCCTCTCCACAAGCATCTTGTCCCCAGTCCTACAGATATCTGCAAGAATACCATCAGTTCCTGATGCCTTCCCAGGCATGGTTTGCCTCAGGGCTCTGGTAATCACAGTACTGGAGAGGCGTCTTCCAGAGATTCCTTTACTTGCTGTTAGGAAGGTGGCATCCTCAGAAAAGATGGCTTCCTGTTCAGTAGTGTGGGCAGCCCAGCCTGATATCATGGCAGCTTTCCCCGTCAGCAGAATAACGTGGTCAGAGGCACGGATCAACGTTGAGCCAGAAATGTTTGGTCAGTACACTGTAAGCCCTACATATGCCACCATGCTATGACTTCATCTTGTTGGCGTCAGCCACAGCCTGGGGTTTTGTGGTTGTCATCCTGTTGGCGTCAGCCACAGCCTGGGGTTTTGTGCTTGACATCCTGTTGGCATCAGCCACAGCCTGGGGTTTTGTGGCTGTCATCTTGTTGGCGTCAGCCACAGCCTGGGGTTTTGTGGTTGTCATCTTGTTGGCGTCAGCCACAGCCTGGGGTTTTGTGCTTGTCATCTTGTTGGCGTCAGCCACAGCCTGGGGTTTTGTGGTTGTCATCTTGTTGGCGTCAGCCACAGCCTGGGGTTTTGTGGTTGTCATCTTGTTGGCGTCAGCCACAGCCTGGGGTTTTGTGCTTGTCATCTTGTTGGCGTCAGTCACAGCCTGGGGTTTTGTGCTTGTCATCTTGTTGGCGTCAGCCACAGCCTGGGGTTTTGTGCTTGTCATCTTGTTGGCGTCAGCCACAGCCTGGGGTTTTGTGCTTGTCATCTTGTTGGCGTCAGTCACAGCCTGGGGTTTTGTGCTTGTCATCTTGTTGGCGTCAGCCACAGCCTGGGGTTTTGTGCTTGTCATCTTGTTGGCGTCAGCCACAGCCTGGGGTTTTGTGCTTGTCATCTTGTTGGCGTCAGCCACAGCCTGGGGTTGTTTTGTGGCTGTTTGCTGGTAGTTTGTTGTGTTTGGTGGTATTGTTATGTTTGCTGGTATGTTTGTTGTGTTTGCTGGTACGTTTGTTGTGTTTGCTGGTATGTTGTGTTTGCTGGTATGTTTGTTGTGTTTGCTGGTATGTTTGTTGTGTTTGCTGGTATGTTTGTTGTGTTTGCTGGTATGTTTGTTTTGTTTGCTGGTATGTTTGTTGTGTTTGCTGGTACGTTGTTGTGTTTGCTGGTATGTTTGTTGTGTTTGCTGGTATGTTTGTTGTGTTTGCTGGTATGTTTGTTGTGTTTGCTGGTATGTTTGTTGTGTTTGCTGGTATGTTTGTTATGTTTGCTGGTATGTTTGTTGTGTTTGCTGGTATGTTTGTTGTGTTTGCTGGTATGTTTGTTGTGTTTGCTGGTATGTTTGTTATGTTTGCTGGTATGTTTGTTTTGTTTGCTGGTATGTTTGTTGTGTTTGCTGGTATGTTTGCTGTGTTTGCTGGTATGTTTGTTGTGTTTGCTGGTATGTTTGTTGTGTTTGCTGGTATGTTTGTTGTGTTTGCTGGTATGTTTGTTGTGTTTGCTGGTATGTTTGTTGTGTTTGCTGGTATGTTTGTTGTGTTTGCTGGTATGTTTGTTTTGTTGCTGGTATGTTTGTTGTGTTTGCTGGTATGTTTGTTGTGTTTGCTGGTATGTTTGTTATGTTTGCTGGTATGTTTGCTTCTCTTCTGATAGGTCTTGTTGCTGAAGTGATGGTGTGTGACATGGACTTATTGGATACTGATGTGTGTGCTAAGTGTCGGCGTTGATGTCAGTGTCTGTTGTGATGTCAGTGTCTTGTGATGTCATTGTCTGGTGTGATGTCAGTGTCTGTGGTGACGTCAGTGTCTGTTGTGATGCCAGCGTCTGTGGTGATGTCAGTGTCTGTGGTGTCAGTGTGTGGTGATGTCAAGCGTCTATGGTGATGTCTGTGATATCAGTATCTGTGGTGATGTCAGTATCTGTTGTGATGTCAGTGTCTGGTAATGTCAGTGTCTGTGATGTCAAGTGTCTGGTGATGTCAGTGGCTGTGGTAATGTCAAGCATCTATAGTGATGTCAAGTGTATTTCTGTTATATGCTGATTTATGTATACAGCGAGCAGCTTTCTTTTCAAGGTATTTTAGTGCAGATGGCTTTACATTACAGTCTGGGTTGCTGTCAAAGTCCCATTTTTTAACCCCGATCATGTTTGAAAATATTTTGCTACATTCCATTGCTTGCGATTTATTGTAAATTTAGAGATTGTGATTTCATCATCACGAGTGTGATGATTTGCTCTGAAAATCTACGATTTTGAAGAATATATATTCATTACATTTCATTTTCTGATTGTGTGGTGTCAACTGGTGTGTTTGTGTTGTGTGTGTGTGTGTGTGTGTGTGTGTGTGTGTGTGTATGTGTGTGTGTGTGTGTGTGTGTGTGTGTGTTGTAGAATGTTTTAGCAATGATACTCAACAGGTTGTAGATAGTATTAACTGAAATTGGTTCAGCATTTTATTTCAGCCAGTTTTGTAGTTGGGAAGGCAGAAGATGGACAGGGTGGGAATGCAGAAGATGGACAGGGTGGGAATGCAGAAGACGGACAGGATGGGAATGCAGAAGATGGACACAGTGGGAATGCAGAAGATGGACAGGATGGGAATGCAGAAGATGGACACAGTGGGAATGCAGAAGATGGACAGGGTGGGAATGCAGAAGATGGACAGGGTGGGAATGCAGAAGATGGACAGGGTGGGAATGCAGAAGATGGACAGGGTGGGAATGCAGAAGATGGACAGGGTGGGAATGCAGAAGATGGACAGGATGGGAATGCAGAAGATGGACAGGGTGGGAATGCAGAAGATGGACAGGGTGGGAATGCAGAAGACGGACAGGATGGGAATGCAGAAGATGGACACAGTGGGAATGCAGAAGATGGACAGGATGGGAATGCAGAAGATGGACAGGTGGGAATGCAGAAGATGGACAGGGTGGGAATGCAGAAGATGGACAGGGTGGGAATGCAGAAGATGGACAGGTGGGAATGCAGAAGATGGACAGGGTGGGAATGCAGAAGATGGACAGGGTGGGAATGCAGAAGATGACAGGATGGGAATGCAGAAGATGGACCAGTGGGAATGCAGAAGATGGACAGGGTGGGAATGCAGAAGACGGACAGGATGGGAATGCAGAAGATGGACAGGATGGGAATGCAGAAGATGGACACAGTGGGAATACAGAAGATGGACAGGATGGGAATGCAGAAGATGGACAGGGTGGGAATGCAGAAGATGGACACAGTGGGAATGCAGAAGATGGACAGGGTGGGAATGCAGAAGACGGACAGGATGGGAATGCAGAAGATGGACAGGGTGGGAATGCAGAAGATGGACACAGTGGGAATGCAGAAGATGGACACAGTGGGAATGCAGAAGACGGACAGGGTGGGAATGCAGAAGACGGACAGGGTGGGAATGCAGAAGATGGACACAGTGGGAATACAGAAGATGGACAGGATGGGAATGCAGAAGATGGACAGGGTGGGAATGCAGAAGATGGACAGGGTGGGAATGCAGAAGATGGACAGGGTGGGAATGCAGAAGATGGACACAGTGGGAATGCAGAAGATGGACAGGATGGGAATGCAGAAGATGGACAGGGTGGGAATGCAGAAGATGGACAGGGTGGGAATGCAGAAGATGGACAGGGTGGGAATGCAGAAGATGGACAGGGTGGGAATGCAGAAGATGGACAGGGTGGGAATGCAGAAGATGGACAGGGTGGGAATGCAGAAGATGGACACGGTGGGAATGCAGAAGATGGACAGGGTGGGAATGCAGAAGATGGACACAGTGGGAATGCAGAAGGACACAGTGGGAATGCAGAAGATGGACAGGGTGGCACAGTATTTGGACCAGGGAGGTCCACACTGTAGGCACATGGACATGAAGATATGTGGGGCAGTGTCAGAAATATGGGCAGTGTCAGATATGTGGGCAGTGTCAGAAATATGGGCAGTGTCAGATATGTGGGGGCAGTGTCAGAAATGTGGGCAGTGTCAGAAATATGGCAATGTCAGGTATGTGGGGGCAGTGTCAGATATGTCAACAGTGTCAGATATGTGAGCAGTGTCAGATATGTGAACAGTGTCAGATATGTGGACAGTGTCAGATATGGGGGCAGTGTCAGATATGTGAACAGTGTCAGATATGTGAACAGTGTCAGATATGTGGGCAGTGTTAGATATGTGGACAGTGTCAGATATGTGAGCAGTGTTAGATATGTGGACAGTGTCAGATATGTGGGCAGTGTCAGATATGTGGACAGTGTTAGATATGTGAGCAGTGTCAGATATGTGGGCAGTGTCAGATGAGGGCAGTGTCAGATATATGGGCAGTGTCAGATATGTGGGCAGTATCACATATGAGGTGTCAGATATGAGGGCAGTGTCAGATATGTGGGCAGTGTCAGATATGTGGACAGTGTCAGATATGGGGGTAGTGTCAGATATGGGGGCAGTGTCAGATATGTGGACAGTGTCAGATATGGGGCAGTGTCAGATATGGGACAGTGTCAGATAGGGGGCAGTGTCAGATATGTGGGCAGTGTCAGATATGTGGACAGTGTCAGATATGGGGCAGTGTCAGATATGTGGACAGTGTCAGATATGTGGGCAGTGTCAGATATGGGGCAGTGTCAGATATGTGGACAGTGTCAGATATGTGGCAGTGTCAGATATGTGGACAGTGTCAGATATGTGGGCAGTGTCAGATATGGACAGTGTCAGATATGTGGGCAGTGTCAGATATGAGGGCAGTGTCAGATATGTGGGCAGTGTCAGATATGTGAGCAGTGTCAGATATGTGGACAGTGTCAGATATGTGGGCAGTGTCAGATATGAGGGCAGTGTCAGATATGTGGACAGTGTCAGATATGAGGGCAGTGTCAGACAGGTGTACAGTGTCAGATATGAGGCAGTGTCAGATATGTGGCAGTGTCAGATATGTGGGCAGTGTCAGATATGGGGCAGTGTCAGATATGTGGGCAGTGTCAGATATGTGGCAGTCAGATATGAGGCATGTCAGATATGTGAGCAGTGTCTGATATGTGGCATGTCAGAATATGTGGCAGTGTCAGATATGTGGCAGTGTCAGATATGTGGACAGTGTTAGATATGTGAGCAGTGTAGATAGTCTGTCAGATATGTGGCAGTGTTAGATATGTGGCAGTGTCAGATATGTGGACAGTGTTAGATATGTGAGCAGTGTCAGATATGTGGGCAGTGTAGATATGTGGGCAGTTTTAGTATATGGACAGTGTTCAGATATGTGGGCAGTGTCAGATATGGGGCAGTGTCAGATATGTGGACAGTGTCAGATATGTGAGCAGTGTCAGATATGTGGGCAGTGTCGATATGAGGGCAGTGTCAGATATGTGGGGGCAGTGTCAGATATGTGGGCAATGTCAGATATGTGGCAGTGTCAGATATGAGGGCAGTGTCAGATATGTGGCAGTGTCAGATATGTGGGCAGTGTCAGATATGTGACAGTGTCAGATATGTGGGCAGTGTCAGATATGAGGGCAGTGTCAGATATGTGGGCAGTGTCAGATATGTGAGCAGTGTCAGATATGTGGACAGTGTCAGATATGTGGGCAGTGTCAGATATGAGGGCAGTGTCAGATATGTGGACAGTGTCAGATAGAGGCAGTGTCAGACAGGTGGTACAGTGTCAGATATGAGGGCAGTGTCAGATATGTGGGCAGGTCAGATATGTGGGCAGTGTCAGATGTGGCAGTGTCAATATGTGGCAGTCAATATGAGGGCAGTGTCAGATATGGCAGTGTCTGATATGTGGGCAGTGTCAGCAGATATGTGGGCAGTGTCAGATATGTGGACAGTGTTAGATATATGAGCAGTGTTAGATATGTGGACTGTCAGATATGTGGGACAGTGTTAGATATGTGAGCAGTGCCAGATATGTGGACAGTGTTAGATATGTGAGCAGTATCAGATATGTGGGCAGTGTTAGATATATATGGGCAGTGTTAGATATGTGGGCAGTGTCAAATATGGGGGCAGTGTCAGATATGCGGACAGTGTCAGATATGTGAGCAGTGTCAGATATGTGGGCAGTGTCAGATATGAGGGCAGTGTCAGATATGTGGGGGCAGTGTCAGATATGTGGGCAATGTCAGATATGTGGGCAGTGTCAGATATGAGGGCAGTGTCAGATATGTGGGCAGTGTCAGATATGTGGACAGTGTCAGATATGTGGGCAGTGTTAGATATGTGGACAGTGTCAGATATGTGGGCAGTGTTAGATATGTGGACAGTGTCAGATATGTGGGCAGTGTCAGATATGTGGACAGTGTTAGATATATGAGCAGTGTCAGATATGTGGGCAGTGTCAGATATGTGGGCAGTGTCAGATATGTGGGCAGTGTCAGATATGTGGACAGTGTCAGATATGAGGGCAGTGTCAGATATGTGGACAGTGTTAGATATGTGGGCAGTGTCAGATATGTGCACAGTGTTAGATATGTGGACAGTGTCAGATATGTGGGCAGTGTCAGATATGTGGACAGTGTCAGATATGTGGGCAGTGTCAGATATGGGACAGTTAGATATGTGAGCAGTGTCAGATATGTGGACAGTGTCAGATATGTGAGCAGTGTCAGATATGGGGGCAGTGTCAGATATGTGGGCAGTGTCAGATATGTGGACAGTGTTAGATATGTGGACAGTGTCAGATATGTGGACAGTGTTAGATATGTGGACAGTGTCTAATATGTGGACAGTGTCAGATATGTGGACAGTGTCAGATATGAGGGCAGTGTCAGATATGTGGGCAGTGTTAGATATGTGGGCAGTGTCAGATATGTGGGCAGTGTTAGATATGTGGGCAGTGTTAGATATGTGGGCAGTGTCAGATATGTGGGCAGTGTCAGATATGTGAGCAGTGTCAGATATGAGGGCAGTGTCAGATATGTGGGCAGTGTCAGATATGTGGGCAATGTCAGATGAGGGCAGTGTCAGATATGTGGACAGTCTCAGATATGAGGGCAGTGTCAGATATGTGGGCAGTGTCAGATATGTGGGCAATGTCAGATGAGGGCAGTGTCAGATATGTGGACAGTCTCAGATATGAGGGCAGTGTCAGATATGTGGGCAGTGTCAGATATGTGGCAGTGTCAGATATGTGGGCAGTGTCAGATATGAGGGCAGTGTCAGATATGTGAGCAGTGTCAGATATGTGGACAGTGTTAGAAATGTGAGCAGTGTCAGATATGTGGACAGTGTTAGATATGTGAGCAGTGTCAGATATGTGGGCAGTGTTAGATATGTGGGCAGTGTTAGATATGTGGGCAGTGTTAGATATGTGGGCATTGTCAGATATGTGGGCAGTGTCAGATATGGGGGCAGTGTCAGATATGTGAGCAGTGTCAGATATGTGGGCAGTGTCAGATATGTGAGCAGTGTCAGATATGTGGGCAGTGTCAGATATGAGGGCAGTGTCAGATATGTGGGCAGTGTCAGATATGTGGACAGTGTCAGATATGTGGGCAGTGTTAGATTTGTGGACAGTGTCAGATATGTGGGCAGTGTCAGATATGTGACAGTGTCAGATATGGGGCAGTGTCAGATATGTGGGCAGTGTTAGATATGTGGAAGGGTCAGATATGTGAGCAGTGTTAGATATTGGCAGTGTCAGATATGTGGGCAGTGTCGATATGTGGACAGTGTTAGATATGTGAGCAGTGTCAGATATGTGGGCAGTGTCAGATATGAGGGCAGTGTCAGATATGGGGTGGCAGTGTCAGATATAGGGCAGTGTCAGATATGTGGACAGTGTTAGATATGTGGACAGTGTCAGATATGTGGACAGTGTCAGATTTGTGGCAGTGTCAGATATGTGGGGTCATTGTAGTAGATATAGGGCAGGTCAGATATGTGGGCAGTGTCAGATATGTGGCAGTGTCAGATATGTGGACAGTGTAGAAAGTAGCAGTGTCAGATATGTGGACAGTGTTAGATATGTGAGCAGTGTCAGATATGTGGGCAGTGTTAGATATGTGGGCAGTGTAGATATGTGGGCAGTGTTAGATATGTTGGCAGTGTCAGATATGTGGGCAGTGTCAGATATGGGGCAGTGTCAGATATGTGGGCAGTGTCAGATATGTGGGCAGTGTCAGATATGAGGGCAGTGTCAGATATGGGACAGTGTAGATATGTGGACAGTGTCAGATATGTGGCAGTGTCAGATATGTGGCAGTGTCAGATATGGGGCAGTGTCAGATATGTGAGCAGTGTCAGATATGTGGCAGTGTCAGATATGGGGCAGTGTCAGATATGTGGGCAGTGTCAGATATGTGGCAGTGTCAGATATGTGGGCAGTGTCAGATATGAGGGCAGTGTCAGATATGTGGCAGTGTCAGATATGTGGCAGTGTCAGATATGTGGGCAGTGTTGATTTGTGGCAGTGTCAGATATGTGGCAGTTCAGATATGTGAACAGTGTCAGATATGGGGCAGTGTCAGATATGTGGGCAGTGTTAGATATGTGGCAGTGTCAGATATGTGGCATGTCAGATATGTGGACAGTGTTAGAATGTGGCATGTCAGATATGTGGACAGTGTCAGATATGGGCAGTGTCAGATATGGGGCAGTGTCAGATATGAGGGCAGTGTCAGATATGTGACATGTCAGATATGTGGCAGTGTCAGATATGTGGACAGTGTCAGATATGTGGGCAGTGTCAGATATGTGGCAGTGTCAGATATGTGGGCAGTGTCAGATAGTGGGCAGTGTCAGATATGTGGCAGTGTCAGATATGTGAGTGTAGATTGGGCAGTGTCAGATATGTGGACAGTGTCAGATATGTGGGCAGTGTCAGATATGTGGGCAGTGTCAGATATGTGAGGCAGTGTCAGATATGAGGGCAGTGTCAGATATGTGGAGTGTCAGATATGGGAGTGTCAGATATGTGGGCAGTGTCAGATATGTGGACAGTGTCAGATATGTGGGGCAGTGTCAGATATGTGGACAGTGTAGGTTCAGATATGTGGGCAGTGTCAGATATGTGGCAGTGTCATATGGAGTGTCAGATATGGGCAGTGTCAGATATGTGGCAGTGTCAGATATGTGGAGCAGTAGTCAGATATGTGGGCAGTGTCCAGATATGTGGGCAGTGTTAGATATGTGGCAGTGTCAGATATGTGGGCAGTGTCAGATATGTGGGCAGTGTTAGATATGTGGGCAGTGTCAGATATGTGGCAGTGCAGATGTGGGCAGTGTCAGATATGTTGAACAGTGTCAGATATGAGGGCAGTGTCAGATATGTGGGCAGTGTAGATATGTGGAATAGTGTCAGATATGTGACAGTGTTAGATATTGACAGTGTCAGATATGGGCAGTGTCAGAATGTGGACAGTGTAGATATGTGGCAGTGTCAATATGTGGGCAGTGTCAGATATGAGGGCATGTCAGATATGTGGGCATTCAGATATGTGACAGTGTCAGATATGTGACAGTGTCAGAATGTGGGCATGTCAGATATGAGGCAGTGTCAGATATGTGGCAGTGTCAGATATGGGGCAGTGTCAGATATGTACAGTGTCAGATATGAGGGCAGTGTCAGATATGTGGAGTGTCAGATATGGGGCAGTGTCAGATATGTGGCATGTCAATATGGGGCAGTCAGATATGGGGCAGTGTCAGATATTGACAGTGTCGATATGTGGGCAGTGCAGATATGGGCAGTGTCAGATATGTGGACAGTGTTAGATATGTGACAGTTAGATTGGACTTCAGATATGGACAGTGTTAGATATGTGAGCATGTCAGATATGTGACAGGTTAATATGTAGCATATCAGATATGTGGCAGTGTTAGATAGTGGGCAGGTAGATATGGGCGTTTAGATATATGGGCATGTTAGATATGTGGCAGTGTCAGATATGGGCAGTGTCAGATATGTGGACAGTGTCGATATGTGAGCATGTCAATATGTGGGCAGTGTCAGATATGAGGGCATGTTAGATATGTGGACAGTGTCAGATATGTGGGGCAGTGTAATATGTGGGCATGTCAGATAGTGGGCAGTGTTCGATATGTGGACGTGTCAGATATGTGAGCAGTGTTAGATATGTGGACAGTGTCAGATATGTGGGCAGTGTCAGATATAAGGACAGGTTAGATATGTGAGCAGTGTCAGATATGTGGGCAGTGTCAGAATGAGGGCAGTGTCAGATATGGGGCAGTGTCGATATGAGGGCAGTGTCAGATATGTGGACAGTGTAGATATTGACAGTGCAGATATGTGGACAGTGTCAATATGTGGGCGTGTTAATATGTGGACAGTGTCAGATATTGGCAGTGTCAGATATGTGAACAGGTCAGTATGAGGGCAGTGTCAGATATGTGGCAGTGTTAGATATGGGATATGTCAGATATGTGAGCAGTGTTAGATATATGGACATGTCAGATAGTGGCAGTGTCAGATATGTGGACAGTGTTAGATATGTGAGCATGTCAGATATGTGGCAGTGTCAGATATGAGGCATGTCAGATATTGGGCAGTATCAATATTGGACGTGTCAGATATGTGACATGTCAGACATGTGGACAGTGTCAGATATGAGGCATGTCAGATATGTGGCAGTGTCAGATATGTGGGCAGTGTCAGATATGTGGACAGTGTCAGATGAGGGCAGTGTCAGATATGTGGAGTGTCAGATATGAGGGCAGTGTCAGATATGTGGACAGTGTCAGATATGGGGCAGTGTCAGATATGGGGGCAGTGTCAGATATGTGGACAGTGTCAGATATGTGGACAGTGTCAGATATGAGGGCAGTGTCAGATATGTGGACAGTGTCAGATATGAGGGCAGTGTCAGATATGTGGACAGTGTCAGATATGAGGGCAGTGTCAGATATGAGGGCAGTGTCAGATATGTGGAGTGTCAGATATGTGGGCAGTGTTAGATATGTGGACAGTGTCAGATATGTGGACAGTCAGATATATGCTCAGTGTCAGATGTGTGGGCAGTGTCAGATGTGTGGGCAGTGTCAGATGTGTGGGCAGTGTCAGATATATGGGCAGTGTCAGATCTGTGGGCAGTGTCAGATATATATGGACAGTGTCAAGACAGACATTTACAAAGTTTGTTTTGGATTTGTTTACTAATTTACACACGTGGGCATGTCCATATGCACTTCATCAGAATTTCCTTATGTGATCCATCAAAACCTACCAACAGTGATCTGACAGACTCCCTGAGCATACACAAAACCCTACATACCAGCAAGGTCTTCAAATGGGAGGGAGGAGGGTGGTGTGACCAGTGAAACATTAAGCTGACTTCACCAGAATGATGGAGTGGTGTGACCTGTGAAACATTAAGCTGACTTCACCAGAATGATGGAGTGGTGTGACCTGTGAAACATTCAGCTGACTTCACCAGAATGATGGAGTGGTGTGACCTGTGAAACATTGAGCTGACTTCACCAGAATGATGGAGTGGGTCACACCTGTGAAACAATGAGCTGACTTCACCAGAATGATGGAGTGGTGTGACCTGTGAAACATTGAGCTGACTTCACCAGAATGATGGAGTGGTGTGACCTGTGTAACATTGAGCTGACTTCACCAGAATGATGGAAACCTAAAACTGACATTGAATAGACCAGTTTTAAATGTTGCCAGCTGGGATTTAACGGGAAATTTATGATCTTGAGTCCATGGCTCTGTGAGAAGAACCAACCAACCCACATTAATGTGAGCAATGTCACAACACACAGATATATGGACAATGTCAAGACATCACACAGATATACGGACAATGTCACATCACACAGATATATGGACAATGTCATGACATCACACAGATATACGGACAATGTCATAACATCACACAGATATATGGACAATCATGACATCACCAGATATATGGACAATCATGACATCACACAGATATATGGACAATGTCATAACATCACACAGATATATGGACAATCATGACATCACCAGATATATGGACAATCATGACATCACACAGATATATGGACAATGTTATGACATCACACAGATATATGGACAATGTTATGACATCACACAGATATATGGACAATGTCATGACATCACACAGATATATGGACAATGTTATGACATCACACAGATATATGGACAATGTCATGGCAGTGTGTGACTTGTGCCAAGGCTCACATAGATTGACCTGTCTGTCGTATTCACACACACACACACACACACACACACACACACATACACACACTCTGTTTCAATCATTTCAATATATACATGTATAAACACCGCATGCATGTAGACAAGGAACAGTCAGCAATCCCATTGTTTATTCATTACTTTGTACAGTAAGAAAAGAAACCAAAATGACAAAAACAGTCAGGAAGCGCAACATATCATTATCAAAAACAACGCCGTAGGCCTACCTCAGGAAGCACAGCTTAATGACAAATCTTGTCATATGACAACTTGTCTTAAAACCAAACGTGATTATGGCAACAATTGTGAATGTTTCATCAGTATTTCACGCCTCACATTTTGTCTTCCTTACGAAAAAATCTTGCTCTCTGGCAGCGGAAAAGACACTAATTATAGCCTTGACAGGTGACCAAGGCAACTGTCTATACACACAGCAGGCATACAAGACAAAGCCATTCTTAATCCTCTCACCAAGACAACTGTCTATACACACAGCAGGCATACAAGACAAAGCCATTCTTAATCCTCTCACCAAGACAACTGTCTATACACACAGCAGGCATACAAGACAAAGCCATTCTTAATCCTCTCACCAAGGCAACTGTCTATACACACAGCAGGCATACAAGACAAAGCCATTCTTAATCCTCTCACCAAGACAACTGTCTATACACACAGCAGGCATACAAGACAAAGCCATTCTTAATCCTCTCACCCAAACAACTGTCTATACAGACAGCAGGCATACAAGACAAAGCCATTTTAATCCTCTCACCAAGACAACTGTCTATACAGACAGCAGGCATACAATTACAAGACAAAGCCATTCTTAATTCTCTCACAAGATCACTGTCTATACAGACAGCAGGCATACAAGACAAAGCCATTCTTAATTCTCTCACAAGATCACTGTCTATACAGACAGCAGGCATACAAGACAAAGCCATTCTTAATTCTCTCACAAGATCACTGTCAATACAGACAGCAGGCATACAAGACAAAGCCATTCTTAATTCTCTCACCCACACAACTGTCTATACAGACAGCAGGCATACAAGACAAAGCCATTCTTAATTCTCTCACCCAAACAACTGTCTATACAGACAGCAGGCATACAAGACAAAGCCATTCTTAATCCTCTCACCCAAACAACTGTCTATACAGACAGCAGGCATACAAGACAAAGCCATTCTTAATCCTCTCACCAAGACAACTGTCTATACACACAGCAGGCATACAAGACAAAGCCATTCTTAATCCTCTCACCAAGACAACTGTCTATACACACAGCAGGCATACAAGACAAAGCCATTCTTAATCCTCTCACCCAAACAACTGTCTATACAGACAGCAGGCATACAAGACAAAGCCATTCTTAATCCTCTCACCAAGACAACTGTCTATACACACAGCAGGCATACAAGACAAAGCCATTCTTAATCCTCTCACCAAGACAACTGTCTATACACACAGCAGGCATACAAGACAAAGCCATTCTTAATTCTCTCACCAAGACAACTGTCTATACACACAGCAGGCATACAAGACAAAGCCATTCTTAATTCTCTCACCAAGACAACTGTCTATACACACAGCAGGCATACAAGACAAAGCCATTCTTAATTCTCTCACCAAGACAACTGTCTACACAGACATAACTAAAAGACAAACTCACAAGAATATTTGATATGTTTAATCCCCTCTCTCCTGTCTGTACAGACAAGACACAGCAGTTAATTCCCTTTCCATCTGTACAGACAAGACAAAATTCTTAACTCCCTGTCTGCCTGTCTGTACAGACAAGACAAAACAAAGCAGTTCTTAACTCCCTCTCTGCCTGTCTGTACAGACAAGACAAAACAAGCAGTTCTTAACTCCCTGTCTGCCTGTCTGTACAGACAAGACAAAACAAAGCAGATGTTCTTAACAAGACATCATCACTCTCTCTGCCTGTCTGTACAGACAAGACAAAATTCTTAACTCCCTCTCTGCCTGTCTGTACAGACAAGACAAAACAAAGCAGTTCTTAACTCCCTCTCTACCTGTCTGTACGGACAAGACAAGACAAGACAAGACAAGACAAAGCAGTTCTTAACTCCCTCTCTGTCTGTCTGTACAGACAAGACAAAACAAAGCAGTTCTTAACTCCCTCTCTGCCTCATCTTGCCTATCGTCTTCTGGTAGAAAATGCAGGAAACTGGGGAGTAGGGCCGAGGAGAGATAGGAATCAATCATGTCCTCAAACTTCAACATCAGTAAACAGCACCTGGCAAACAACTGTAAACGAAAGTCACTGATGACCCAAAACAAGTGTAACCACTGCGCACAAGCAAACAGGAACCAGAAAAACATGAAAACAGAATCACAATGCACATTTAATACAAGACAACACAGTCACATATTTCTGACCAACTGGCCTTTGTCAAGCATAAATGTACAATCACAAAACAACAAACAACACATACACGACCAAAACTTCCCTGCTGCTTCCTTCAGTCTTTTTCTCCAACTGATCAAAGCAGCAGGAATGTTTTCCTCTTTTTCTCCTAATTTTTGTTTGTTCTTTGTCCACTTATGATTTTATGCTCATGCTTGACAAAGGCCCTTGGCCACAACTTTGTTCTTGCCTGTTTGTTTGGGTTTATTATCATGATTCACGTGTGTTCTGATTTCTAATTATCTCAAAGTTTGTTTTTCTGTGCAGTCACTGATGTTGTTTGCTCTATTTGGCATACAACTGTAGACTACATCAATGTTGCTGTTAAATCATTTGGCATGGAAATGTGAACCAACGTCACTGATGTTGTTTGCTCTATTTGGCATACAACTGTAAACTATATCAATGCTGTTCAAATCATCTGGCATATAATTGTGAACTAATGTCATTGATATTGTTCGCAATGTTTGGCATAGAACTTGGCCATTTTCTGCAGGTACTTGTGCCAGCAGTTGGCTGTAACTGCTTGTCTAAGCGCCAGATCCTCTGAGGACGACGGATTGACAGCTGATGTTTTTGTTCCCATCATGCCACAGTACTGAGAGTTGTCATGCCACTGGCCAAACACATGATCCTGACCATCCCATGCTGGTCGACGGTTGTAACTGTGTGTGGCCGGACCATCCCATGCTGGTCGACGGTTGTAACTGTGTGTGGCCGGACCATCCCATGCTGGCTGATAGTGCTGATTGCTGCTGTCTGCTCCTTGCCGCTGCGACTGCTGCCTGGGGTAATCTGGGGCTTGCCCATAGGGGTATGGACGACTATCTACAGGCTGTGGCTGCGACTGCTGCATGGTGTAACTTGGGGCTTGCCCATAGGGGAATGGACGACTATCTACAGGCTGTGGCTGCGACTGCTGCATGGTGTAACTTGGGGCTTGCCCATAGGGGTATGGACGACTATCTACAGGCTGTGGATGCGACTGCTGCATGGTGTAACTTGGGGCTTGCCCATAGGGGTATGGACGACTATCTACAGGCTGTGGCTGTGACTGCTGCATGGTGTAACTTGGGGCTTGCCCATAGGGGTATGGACGACTATCTACAGGCTGTGGCTGCGACTGCTGCATGGTGTAACTTGGGGCTTGCCCATAGGGACAGGGGTGACTACCTGAACATAGTGACTGCTGCATGGGGTAATCTGGGGCTTGTCCATAGGGGTAGGGGTGACTTTCTACTGCCTGTGTCTGGGATTGTTCAAAGGGGCTGGGGTAGCTACCTGATTGTACCCAGTGCTGGAAAGGATAGCTAAGTGCTGTGAAAGGCTGGGTGTCAGTGAGCGCTTGTTGAAACTGCTGGTAATTAGCATTCTCTTTGTGAATGGCAGCACGGCCCATTTCGTGCTGGTTCCATTCACTGGACCTGTGGCCACCAAGACCCCCCATGTAGCCATGCCAAGGGACTGAGGTATGGACACCACAAGAATAGGCTGGTGCATGAACAACTGGAGGACAGGCCAGGGAAGACAGCTGGCAATCAGGTGGATATGCTGAATAGGACCATGACTTTGCCTGTGCTGTTTCTGCTGTGTGGAGACGAACTGGAAATGTTCTGTGAGTGTTGCGAGCATGGTCATCTTGCTCACCATAAGGATACCACCAACCTTGGTGGCTGGCAGAATAGTCAGCTCGAGTTGTGTCCGCTCCATATACTGCTGTGATCTGAACACCATGCTTGTGACAGTTGTGCTGTGACTGTTCAACATCACCAGCATCATGTCTGTGGTGTGATGTGTCCTCTGGAGATGACCACATGTCCGCATGCCGCTTCACTCTGTCTTCCTGCTCTTTTCGGCGAGCTCGAACCACGGGGCCCAGTTTTTTGCTGCGCGTCTTCACCGCGCCGTCCATGGCATATTGATTGTGGAAGCACATGGAGTTCTGCTCGGCGCCGCCTTGCTGAGGGAAATGGATGTCATGGGATGTGGAGGTGGAGGTGGTGGTGCCGGAGGAGTTGTCACTGTCCTCCGCCTTCTCTTGCTTCACTGGATGGCGCTTTGGGATGGCTCCTTGTCCTTGACCCTGATTTACCCAACCTCTCCTCTGTTTAGCTTCTTCCTGTTTCCCAAATACAGCATGACGAGGTTGTAAGGAACCAATGTCCCTCCGTGTGTGGGATTCAGCATTTTCGTGGGAGAGATGTTGAAATACAGGGGATATAGCACAATTTTTGACAAGCTGTCGTTTCTTTAAAGACAAGGTAACTTGTTTAGGGGCGATGTCAGCGTGAGGGCCAGTCTCATGGTTGTGTGTGCTGCTGGTACTGCCTGCTTGTTGATATGGGTACAGAGGGGGCTGTTTCTTTACCATGGTGTCTGCACTAGTAGTGGAGATGCTGTCATTGCCTGTTAATACCGATGAGTGTACAGATGCTGTATTGTCACTGCCTGTTAATACCGATGAGTGTACAGATGCTGTATTGTCACTGCCTGTTAATACAGATGAGTGTACACATGCTGTATTGTCACTGCCTGTTAATACCGATGAGTGTACAGATGCTGTATTGTCACTGCCTGTTAATACCGATGAGTGTACAGATGCTGTATTTCTTGTCCTGCTGGAGGCCTGACCACTGTCAGCAGTGTCAAACATGTGAGCTGTGGCCAGACCCACAACAGCCATAGGATGATACCTGGGGGCTCTCCCACCTCTCTTCCCACACCTCCACCCATTCCTCTCTCCTTTCTTCACAGTGGTCTGTTCTTTGTCCAACAGCACATCAGACTTGTCAAGTGTATTGTACTCTTCTTTCTTCACAGTGGTCTGTTCTTTGTCCAACAACACATCAGACTTGTCAAGTGTATTGTACTCTTCTTTCTTCACAGCAGGCTGTTTTTTGTCTGAAGTCACTTTGTTTATGTTCGCTAATGGTAGTTCTTTGTTTGATGCCATGTCAAACTTGTGGCTCTGTCCTTGCTTCATAAAGGGGTGTTCTTTGACAACATTGCCGTCTGATGTGATCAGCGCAGCATTATCATCTAGTGGTCCCTTTGCTAAACGCTTTTCATCTTCACTATTTGTGTCATCTAGACCAGGGTCACCCGCACCCCTGTCAACCCTTGTTAGTATTCCATGGGCATTGCCTTTCTCTTCGTTTTCTGCAAGACTCAGGCAGTTCTGAACTGCACCACCAAAGTCCAGGTTCTCTTTGTCTGATTCCTGGCTTCTCTGATTCATCAGGGCATGAAACTGATGCAGAAACTGAGCAAGCTGTTGACATTGGCTCTGGTCCACCATTGTGGGTACGGTGAACGTCTGGTCTACAATGTCGCTGGCTGTCTTGAAGGAAGTCTTGTCATTCTTTTCTAAATGCTGTTTATAATCCTGCAGGGCAGAGTTGTAAGATACTGGAATCCTGTTCCTCCCGGACTTTCCCAGGAAGGAGACAGTAACGTTGGGAGGTCGTAGAGCGTTTGTGTGCATCTTCCTGACATAGTCATCTGTTTCTGTCCCATTCACAACCTGTGCTTTGGATTTCTGCTGACGGGAAGCACACGTTGTTCTGCTAGTGGTGTTGTCAACTGAAGATTTCACTTCTTGTTTTGCACTATGGACACTGGGACCACTTTGGTTTTGTTTTACACAAATGAGATCTGGAGTATTTTGGTTTTCTTTTACACCTTGGACGCCTGCAGCATTCAGTTCTACATGTCCACTGACACCGGCTGACTTCTTGGTGTCCCATGCTCCAGCTGACTCTGTACTACGTGCAAGAGACAAGGACTCGGTGTTGGACAACCTGCCCTCTTCAACTGCTGCTTTCAACTGCGGTTCAACTGAGCTACTCTGAACAGATGCAGATTGCGTGTTCTCTGCCTGCGCCGTATCATCCAACAGAAACCTACCGCGTGTGACTGGAAGAGACGTTTTCTGTTTCTGTCCAGGGGTAAGCCTGCGTCTGGCTTTACTGACAGGTCGGCTGGCCACGGACATGCTGTCCGGTGATGCATGTTCTTTAGTATGCCCACTACGTTCAGTGTTAGTCATCCCGGATCTGGCCGCTATGTACATGGCCAGCTCACTCTCGAATGACAACTGCACAGTTTCTTCTGTCATGCTGGTAATTTTCTGGTCCTGTGTCTTTCTGATAGCGTTGTGTGATGAAATCAAGGTGTCTTGTCTTTGTTCACTGGCTTGCACTGTGTCACACCAATGGTCACAGGACTGCTCATTCAGCATGCTGGTCCACAAGTTGGCCGTGGCATGACCTCTGGCACTTCTCTTCACAGACAATGGCGCCATCTGGACACTGGCGACAATGTTCCTGATGTCAGAGGCATTTGCTCTGACACTGTCTGGTTTTGTGTCCAAGTTATCAGTTTCTCTGCACAACCCAGATGTTGTATTGTGACTGACAACACTTTTCTGTGCTGAAGTACATTGGTTAGCAACCCTTTGTTGGTCAACACCACCACTGTCTGTTGATGTACACCCATGGTGTCAACACCACCACCGTCTGCTGATGTACACAAGGTCAAACACCACCACTGTCTGTTGACGCACACAGGTTAACACCACCACTGTCTGTTGACGCACACAGGTTAACACCACCACTGTCTGTTGACGCACACAGGTTAAACACCACCACTGTCTGTTGACGCACACAGGTTAAATGTTGCACTGTGACTGACAACAACGCCCTCAGTTGTTACAGCATTACCAGCTACATCACTGGTACTCAATCCTGCAGAAGCAGCAGCAGAACATGTTGTCGACTGTTGATGACTGTTAGAAAGGGAATGATCACCACACTGTTCAGGACAGACCTGCTGTCCTCCTCGTACTCCATCACCACCAACACCAACATCAACATCTTCATCCTCCTGCACAACACAACCATCATCACCATTCTGTGAGCTCCTGGTGCTGCTGTTACCTGCGTGTAAAACAACTTGACTCTGCGGACCTCCTGTAACACAGTCATTGCCACTCAACGGGGTAACATCACCACTCAACGGGGTAACATCACCACTCAACGGGGTAACATCACCTTCACTTTCTATTCTCGACTCCTGTGGATCATCAGCACTCAGTAAGGTCCCAATGTTGCCCACTTTCACATCTCTTCCCTCTGGTGGGCAGAGTGCTAGTCCTACTGACTGTTGTTGTGGTGTGTCTGCTTCATTCATGATGCCTGTTCCCTCTGGTGGGCAGAGTGCTAGTCCTACTGACTGTTGTTGTGGTGTGTCTGCTTCATCCATGATGCCTGTTCCCTCTGGTGGGCAGAGTGCTAGTCCTACTGAATTTGGCTGTGACTCACCATCACTCTGTGTCCTTTGCTCACCATTACTCTGTGTCTCGTGCTCACCATCAGTCAGTATCCTATGCTCACCACCATGAAGTGTCTTGTGCTCACCATTACTCTGTGTCCTGTGCTCACCATCAGTCAGTATCCTATGCTCACCATCATGCTGTGTCTTGTGCTCACCATCAGTCAGTATCCTATGCTCACCACCATGATGTGTCTTGTGCTCACCATTACTCTGTGTCCTGTGCTCACCATCAGTCAGTATCCTATGCTCACCATCACTCTGTGTCCTGTGTTCACCATCACCAGTGTGTGTGAGCAACTGTTGTGTGCTGACTACATCATACAGCTTCACCGGTAGTTGTCGATTTACCAAGTCACTGGGGATGGGATCTGTATACACACACACACACACACACACACACACACACCACACACATGCACACACATACACACACACACACACACACACACACACACCATACACACAAAACATATCATCATTATAAACCATATTTTCTTTTCATGTTAACATAATGGTTGCACCAACATATTTTTAAAAACAGTGGTCACTCAAGCTGGAGTAAGAAGACTTATTGCATTACTACTATGGTACAGCCCTGAAAGTGACGATTATTTTATTTGCCATGGTGAGTAGAAAAACTTTTTGGCAAGTAAAAATGAAACTTTTCTCCCCAATGGTGAGTACACAGTAATGATTTGAATCTGTCTGCATACCACAATTAAGTTTAACCCCATTTTGCAAGTTTTCCAATCCAGTTACTGAGCTTTACCAATTATTGGTCAACAGTGACCCTGAATTTCCTGTCGTGTCACTGCCATGAAGCGCTCAAAAGCTACAGTCCTTGGACCAAACATTTCTACAGCGAAGAAAGACACAAAAACAATCAAGTCATCAGGCAATCAACATAGCTTTCTTCACTAGTGAAAGGAGTTTACATGGCTGGCTTGCTATATATTGTCAAGTTTGATAACGTGCACAATCTGCTCAAGAAATCTGACAATCGCAGTCAAGTTGAACTTATAGTTTATGACAGATTTGTGTTTTGTTTGGTTGTTAATGTTACGTTTTATTTTCAACACAACTGTTTTTGGTTTGTATTCATTGAACTTCGATATTCAATGGAACACAAAACTTGAAGAAATCCAGTGCTGCCCATTTTCAGTGGTGCTACCTTTCCCAGGACTACCTCCAGTCACAGACAGGTATGTACCTTTCAGTGGTGCTACCTTTCCCAGGACTACCTCCAGTCACAGACAGGTATGTACCTTTCAGTGGTGCTACCTTTCCCAGGACTACCTCCAGTCACAGACAGGTATGTACCTTTCAGTGGTGCTACCTTTCCCAGGACTACCTCCAGTCACAGACAGATATGTACCTTTCAGTGGTGCTACCTTTCCCAGGACTACCTCCAGTCACAGACAGGTATGTACCTTTCAGTGGTGCTACCTTTCCCAGGACTACCTCCAGTCACAGACAGGTATGTACCTTTCAGTGGTACTACCTTTCCCAGGACTACCTCCAGTCACAGACAGGTATGTACCTTTCAGTGGTGCTACCTTTCCCAGGACTACCTCCAGTCACAGACAGGTATATACCTTTCAGTGGTGCTACCTTTCCCAGGACTACCTCCAGTCACAGACAGGTATGTACCTTTCAGTGGTGCTACCTTTCCCAGGACTACCTCCAGTCACAGACAGGTATGTACCTTTCAGTGGTGCTACCTTTCCCAGGACTACCTCCAGTCACAGACAGGTATGTACCTTTCAGTGGTGCTACCTTTCCCAGGACTACCTCCAGTCACAGACAGATATGTACCTTTCAGTGGTGCTACCTTTCCCAGGACTACCTCCAGTTGCAGACAGGTATGTACCTTTCGGTGGTGCTACCTTTCCCAGGACTATCTCCAGTCACAGACAGGTATGTACAGACTACCTCCAGTTACAGACAGGTATGTACCTTTCAGTGGTGCTACCTTTCCCAGGACTACCTCCAGTCACAGACAGGTATGTACCTTTCAGTGGTGCTACCTTTCCCAGGACTACCTCCAGTCACAGACAGGTATGTACCTTTCAGTGGTGCTACCTTTCCCAGGACTACCTCCAGTCACAGACAGGTATGTACCTTTCAGTGGTGCTACCTTTCCCAGGACTACCTCCAGTCACAGACAGGTATGTACCTTTCAGTGGTGCTACCTTTCCCAGGACTACCTCCAGTCACAGACAGGTATGTACCTTTCAGTGGTGCTACCTTTCCCAGGACTACCTCCAGTCACAGACAGGTATGTACCTTTCAGTGGTGCTACCTTTCCAAGATGATCTCATCTGTCACATCTGCCAGCTGATGGAGGTGCCCAGGTGTCCTTCGGTTCACTCCCCACCCCCATCACTCAACAAGTTTGGAATCCACTAAAGTTCACAGAGCTATTCTGGGCCTGCCCAGACCTTTTCAGTTTAGCAAAGTAGGATGATGTGTCATCTAAGGACACCCTGACAGTGATAATAGGGAGATGTTGCCATAAAACCAGCGGACAGCAGAAAACATTCATCAATTAAGCAGACAGTCAAGGTAACCTGTGGCCTGCTCAACACTGTTGAAACAAAGGGGAGAGAATTGGCTGTCATCAGACAGGATACCAGGCAAATATACACGGTCAAGTGGGACGGAGCACCACCTGGAGGGCAATTTTTCACCACGTTTTCAGTAAACACTGGGTCAGGTAATGTCCACAGAGTGATCATGTGCCACTCTGCATCAGTCAGATATGGTACTGCATGTGATCTGAACACATTTATCACAGATGCACAGTCAAGGGAACTTGTGGCCTGCTGAGCATTGTTGACACAAAGAGGAGAGAATCAGTTCTCATGAGGCAGGATACCACATGACTACACAGGGCGTTGTCCACTATCCTACCTGCACTTTAAATGGATATCATTTTGCACAAGGGCACACGAAACATAGCTGTCACCACTGAACACTTGTGAACAAAGCAGAGCTTGTGGAATTAAAGCAACTTTGAATAAAAACAGAACTGCTGTGTTATCGTGAAAGAGAAATAACACTTGCTGTCCAGTGCCAGAGACTTTCAGTCACACAACAGTCATTTTCTTTTAACTATTTATTGTTCCATGTTAGTACTGACCAGGAGTAAGCAATGTTAGCTAATCACCACAGAATACTGTGATAATCAACAAATAGCAGTAAAGCAAAACACACACACACCCAAAACAAAAACCTCAAGGATGTTACCTGGCAGGGGCAGGATGTGCGTGGTGATCCTGCGCTCAATGGACTGCAACTCCATCATCTCTTGACCTTCACCGACAATAGTCACACCAGCACCGTAACTTCCTGCATCAGTGCACACACAACACACAGTGACAATGACATCATCACACACACACACAACACACAGTGACAATGACATCATCACACACACACACACACAACACACAGTGACAATGACATCATCATACACACACACACACACAACACACACACACACACAACACACACACACACACACACAATGACAATGTCATCATCATACACACACACACACACACACACACAACACAACACACAGTGACAATGACATCATCATACACACACACACACACACAACACACACACACACACACACACACACACATGACAATGTCATCATCATACCACACAACACACACACACACCACACAACACACAGGACAATGACATCATCATACACACACACACACACACACACACAACACAACACACAACACACACACACACACAACACACACACACACACACACACACACAACACACACACAACACACACACACACACCACACACACACACACACACACACAACACACACAACACACACACACACACACACACACACACACACACACACAACACACACAACACACACACACAACACACACACAACATACACACACACACAACACACACACAACACACACACAACACACACACACACACACACACAACATACACACCAACACACACACACACACACACACACACACAACACACACACACACACACACACAACACACCACACACACACATACAACAGTCTCACACACCACCACACACAACACATCATCATCCACACACACACATACACAGAGTCAATACATCATCCACCACACACCATAAACTCCACATCAATAACATCATCCACACACACACATACACAGAGTCAATAACATCATCCACACACACACATACACACAGTCAATAACATCATCCACACACACACATACACACAGTCAATAACATCATCCACACACACATACACCGTCAATAACATCATCCACACACACACATACACACAGTCAATAACATCATCCACACACACACTATACACACAGTCAATAACATCATCCACACACACACATACACACAGTCAATAACATCATCCACACACACATACACACAGTCAATAACATCATCCACACACACACATACACACAGTCAATAACATCATCCACACACACAATATACACACAGTCAATAACATCATCCACACACACACATACACACAGTCAATAACATCATCCACATACACACATACACACAGTCAATAACATCATCACACACACACATACACACAGTCAATAACATCATCCACACACACACATACACACAGTCAATAACATCATCCACACACACACATCAGGCTGGGGAACAGGTGATCCCAAAAATCTCTGAAAAATAGGCCGGGGTTCAGGGGCCGCCTAGGCCCCGGTAGGGTCCAGGGGCAATGCCCCTGGTGGGGGGGCAGGGGAGCGAAGCCCCCAGGCCGAAATTGAATTCGAGCATTTTTGAAGACCCTTTCGTGGCCTCTCGTGATAGGCAAATTACCATGTGGCATGCAAAGAAACCAAACTAAAAGCATCTTATTTACCATGCAGTATGGAAAGAAATCATACCAAAAAAAACAACTTTCTTTTCTCCATTTTCTTGATGTACTGTAGTGCCTTGCTTCAAAAGTTCAATGATTCAATCTTCACGAACTGAGTCCCCGTAATGTTCTACTAAATGATGCATCACCCACAGATTTGTTCAAAGTCAAATACTGGCATCAGTCTACTGAGTCTACAGCCACAGATCCACTTGTACATCTTAGCCTCTCTTGTGGTCCTTTGCTGCTTGTTTCCATACTGACTGATGGCCTCTCCAGCCTTGTTCACTTTGCGAATGCAAGTTGAAACTCGTTGATCATAACCTGCCACTTTTGTTGACTTTTCAGTCCAGTCCCATCTCCATTTGTTGCTAATTGATCCTTCGTCAAACGTCTCGCCACGATTTACGATGTGTGATACGCATGACATTTTGCCGATCGTAGACTCTACTGAAGCGTTAGACTCTTGTGAAACATGCAGAAAATGGCTGCGAAAATCGTGTTCACAAATTGATGCGCCCGCCTCAGCAACAGTTTCATAAAACACGCGGAAATACCCTCACAACCGCGGGCGGAACTGCCTTGAAAAATGGTCTGATGAAAACCTGGACTGGAAATACTGGATGCGGAACGGTAATGGACTCGGAGTGATCAAGTCCTTCACGATTTTTTTTCCTCGGCGGTTTTTTTTTTTTTTTTTTTTTTCTCGGACCCGTTTTCTTTTTCTCGGAAGTCGCTTTGAAAAATCTCGAAAATCCTCGGATCCAAGGAGAGTTCCCCAGCCTGACACATACACACAGTCAATAACATCATCCACACACACACATACACACAGTCAATAACATCATCCACACACACACATACACACAGTCAATAACATCATCCACACACAGCCTGTCAATGACACCATCATCCATACACAGCCTGTCAGTGACAACCACACACAGCCTGTCAGTGACAACCACACACAGCCAGCCAATGACATCAACCACAGCCTGTCAGACATCATCATGTACACACAGCCTGTCATTACATCATCAACACAGCCTGTCAGACTCATCATGTAACACAGCTGTCATCTACATCCACACAGCCTGTCAGACATCATCATGTATATACAGCCTGTCAATGACATCATCCACACAGCCTGTCAGACATGTACACACAGCCTGTCAGACATCATCACACACCAGCCTGTCAATGACATCATCCACACACAGCCTGTCAGTGACATCATCCACACAGCCTGTCAGTGATATCTACACACAGCCTGTCAATGACATCATCCACACACAGCCTGTCAGTGATATGTACACACAGCTGTCAATGACATCATCTACACACAGCCTGTCAATGACATCATCCACACACAGCCTGTCAGAGATATCTACACACAGCCTGTCAATGACATCATCTACACACAGCCTGTCAGTGATATCTCCACACAGCCTGTCAGTGACATCATCCACACACAGCCTGTCAGTGACATCATCCACACACAGCCTGTCAGTGACATCATCCACACACAGCCTGTCAGTGACATTATCACACACAGCCTGTCAATGACATCATCCACACACACTGTCTCAGTGACATCATCCACACACAGCCTGTCTAGTACATCATCCACACAGCTGTCATGACTCATCACAGCTGATGCTCACATGCATAATACACAACAGCCTGTCAGTGACATCATCCACACACAGCTGTCAGTGCATTCATCCACACACAGCCTGTCAGTGACATCATCCACACACAGCTGTCAGTGACATCATCCACACACGCCTGTCATGACATCATCCACACACACGCTGTCAGTGACATCATCCACACACAGCATGTCAGTGACATATCCACACACAGCCTGTCAGTGACATCATCACACACACAGCCTGTCAGTGACATCATCCACACACAGCTGTCAGTGACATCATCCACACACAGCTGTCAGTGACATTCATCCACACACAGCCTGTCAGTGACATCATCCACACACAGCTGTCAGTGACATCATCCACACAGCCTGTCAGTGACATCATCCACACACACGCTGTCAGTGACATCATCCACACACAGCTGTCAGTGACATCATCCACACACAGCTGTCAGTGACATCATCCACACACACCTGTCAGTGACATCATCCACACACAGCCTGTCATGACATCATCCACACAGCTGTCAGTACATCTCCCACACAGCCTTCATGACATCATCCCACACAGCCTTCATGTCACACATGACATCATCCACACACAGCTGTCAGTGACATCATCCACACACAGCCTGTCAGTAACATCATCCACACACAGCCTGTCAGTACATCATCCACACACAGCCTGTCAGTGAACATCATCCACACACGCTGTCCAACATCATCCACACACAGCCTGTCAGTGACATCATCCACACACACCCTGTCATGACATCATCCACACACAGCCTGTCAGTGACATCATCACACACAGCTGTCGTGACATCATCCACACAGCCTGTCAGTGCATCATCTACACACAGCCTGTCAATGACACCATCCACACACAGCCTGTCAGTGACATCATCCACACACAGCCTGTCAATGACATCATCCACACACAGCCTGTCAGTGATATCTACACACAGCCTGTCAATGACATCATCCACACACAGCCTGTCAGTGACATCATCCACACACAGCCTGTCAGTAACATCATCCACACACTGTCAATGACATCATCCACACACAGCCTGTCAATGACATCATCCACACTCAGCCTGTCTGACATCATCCACACACAGCCTGTCAATAACATCATCCACACACAGCCTGTCAATAACATCATCCACACACAGCCTGGTCAAAAACCCTCAAATAAAACACAGAGAGTTTCCAGACTCAGACTCGAACTCATGCAGTCTGACTGGAAGGTGAAGGCTCTAGATCTACATCAACCAGGCCATCCACTCCACAAAAGACAAATGTAATATCAGACAAGAGGTCCTGTTCTCACCAAAGCGGCCAGCACGGCCGATCCTGTGCAGGTAAGTCTCATGGTCTCTGGGTACATCCAGGTTTATCACCAGGTTCACTTTGTCTGCGTCAATTCCACGTGACGTCTACCAACACAGTCATTTTCATTTCATGTCTGAGTAATTCCAAAGCTTTGGAAGAATGGAGGAAGGCAAAGGGAAAAGAGGAGATATACAGGAAGATAAACAAAGAAATCAGGAATAGGTGCAATGAAGCTAAGGAAGCTTGGCTGAAAACAAAGTGCAAAGGAATAGAAGACCGACACAAAATAGATCCTCAGGGTATGTACAGACGAACTGAAGAAATTGTCCACAGGAAAAATACATGCACATCAACTGGTTGCTTAAAATCGAAAGAGGGTACGCTTATCATGGAAAGAGACAAAATATTAGATAGATGGGGAGAGTACATTAAAGACCTTTTTTGAAGATGACAGAAACGAAGAACACATTATAAGAAAGAACGCTCAAGGACCACCCATAATGAAAGATGAAGTTAGAGCAGCTCTGATAAAGATGAAACCAGGAAAAGCCCCAGGATCAGACAACATTACTACAAAGATGATTGAAGCCCTGGAGGAATTTGGTACTGAAAAAATAACAATCCTCCCAAATGAAATTTATGACACCAGAAAAATCCCCAAAGATATGTCAAAATCAATTTTCATTGCATTTCCAAAGAAAACAGGGACTATAGAATGTGAACTCAATCGTACAATCAGCTTGATGAGTCATGTAACAAAAATCCTATTAAGAATAATCATGATGAGGACAAGGAATAGAATCAAAAGAGAAATAGTAGAAGAACAGTGTGGATTTGTTGAAGGGAAGGAACTATTAATGCCATATACATCCTAAGAACTATCACAGAGAGATCAATTGAGTCAAATAAGGATTTATACTTATGCTTCATTGATTATACCAAAGCTTTCAATCGGGTAAGACATGAAGAATTGATCATCCAACTAGAAAGACTCAATACTGATGGAAAAGATCTACGAATAATTACAAATATGTATTGGGAACAAACAGCAGCAATGAGAATAGAAAACAATATATAAGCTCTTTCCATATTATCAAAAGAGGAGTCACCAGATTCATTTTCTCTTTACAGCAAATCCATCATGAGAAACCTAGAAGAATGCCCTCGATTAAAGGTTGGAGGAAAAATGAAAGCAACATTCGATACGCAGATGACACTGTGCTAATTGCAGAAATTGAAAGGGACCTACAAAACCTTGTGAATATACTAGAAATAGAAAGCAAAAGTAAAGGGCTGGAGCTGAATTGCAAGAAGACTGAAGTCATGGTAATCAGTAAAAAAAAAAAAGAAATCCCCTCATGCAAAATAACAGCAAACAGCACAACTCTGAGACTGGTTGATGGGAACAGTCATCTCACCAGACAGTAGATGAACATCATAAATAGCCAGTAGAATCAGCCAAGCCAAAACAGCATTCAAGAAGATGAAAAGCATTCTTACCAACAAATGTCTATAAATTAACATCAGATAGAGAGTTCTTGAATGTTACATAGAACCGATAATGTTATACACTTGTGAGGCGTGGACAGTCAACACGCAAAGCCAGAACAAGACAGAGGCAGCCGAGGTGTGGTTTCTGAGAAGAATATTGAGAGTTCCATGGACAGCAAAGAAAACAAACGAGACAGTCTTGATGGAGGCAGACAGAAGAAGATCATTGACAGGGAAGATCAGGAAAAGACAAGCAACATTTATAGGCCATTTTATAAGGAAAGGGGAATTAAAGCACCTGGTCACAACAGGAAAGCTGGAGAGAAAGAAAACACCAGGTAGACCCAGGGACAAAATATTAAATGGACTTGCACAGTGGCTGAAGACTGAAGATGGAGGATGTGCTTGCGGCAACAATACAACACAATACTTCAGTGTTATCTCCATGATTCTGTCATCGTTTTATCTCTGTGATTTTGCCATCACAATACAACTAGGTAGGTCCAGCCATTTTTGTAATTTGAAAATATATTCAGTATTTTCAAATTTTCTAAAAGGTAACAATAATGTTAATATAAATGCAAAATATCTCACTCATAGCTCTACCGGTTTTTGAGATACTGCTGTTTGAAATACTGTAAAAATGGGCGTTTTTCGCAGTTTGGTGAATTGGCCATATTTGTACCAACATTTCTTCAGAAATATGCATCTCGTATGTATAAAAATTAATACAGTTATTGTATTCTATACGTAAATTAAGCCTGATTTTTTCAAAACTCTAGAATTATTTTCCTCTGTGCTATTTGTCTTCAAAAATGGCAAAAATGCCAATTTGTCCACTTGTCATTCTGTGGCAAACACACGTTATGGTTCATAGCTTGTCATCGGCAGATGTGATGCGTCTAGTGTGTCGGCTTCAGCCTGCACCACTGGCTAGCACTGCACTGCTGCTTGCAGCTATGTGAAAAGAAGAGCAGAAGGCATAAGTCTCTTCCTGTCAGTACATAGCCTCTCCATCAGCAAGCCCTACGCTGTGCCTCCTCGTGGCGACAGGCGGTAACTGAGCACCTCACGGACTCAGGCTAAATCTCGTGGGACTCGGAGGAGGTCTGGCCCCCAGACGTGAGGCACGCAGGCCCACCGGCATGTGGATATGCCCTGGTGCCCACAAACCAGATCCCCAAGCTATGGGTGAATAGCTCCACTGCCTTGTGGACATCTCGGGAGAGAGTAAGGCTAGCGGAGAGACCGTACACAAACCGATGGAAGGCAACGGGAAACCACCATCGTAATTTTCCCAGGTTACTCATGCACAGAAACAGAAAAATGGAAAACGAAGACAACGATGTAAATAGGTGCTCCTGTGGAGCAGTTTCATCTGGTAGGGATTGTCATGCAGAGCAGGTGACACCAGACCGTCAGCAAGTTACTGCGACCAAACCCCCTAAACTCAGATTTAAAAACATCAAAGTTGCAACATGGAATATAAGAACACTTGCGGAAGGGTAAATTAGAAAATATCAAAACAGATATGGAAAGACTTCACATTACTATTTTAGGACTAGGGGAAGTGAGATGGAAGGGGGCAGGCATGATAACATCAGGAGAATACACAGTGATATACTCTGGTGGTAACTCACACGAAAGAGGAGAAGGCATCATGATGGACAAGGACAAATCAAAAGCAGTTAAGGGATACTGGGCTGTGTCCGACAGAGTTTTGCTGGTCAAATTGGGAGGCAAACCTTTTGATATCAACATCATTCAGGTGTATGCACCAACATCTGCAAGTAGTCAGGAAGACATCGACAACTTCTATGAAGTATTAGAGATGGCCAAAGTCCAATGTAAATCACAAGAAGTTACTGTAATAATGGGAGATTTTAATGCTAAAGTGGGACAGAATAGGGTGGAGGATATAGCTGGACCTCATGGCCTTGGTGCGCAAAATAAAGGGGAGAGAAACTTGTAGAATGGGCACAGATGAATGAGTCCATGTAGGAAACACCTGGTTTGAGCACCTAATAGAAGAAAATGGACTTGGATGAGTCCAGGAGATAATACCAAAAGTCAGACTGACTACATCCTGATCAACAAAAGATTTAGAAATTCTTTACTGTCAGCGAAAACACTACCAGGTGCAGACTGCAACAGTGACCACAATCCTGTAGTGGGAAGATTTAGACTGAAATTGAGGAAAAAGAAACAGACCAAAAGCAACATCAAACTAAACCTTGGACTCTTAAAAACAGATGGAAGTGATACGTAAAAAATTTAATGTACATGTTCAAAACAAATTCAGTGCTCTGGAAGACGTTGGTGACAGTGAGGAACAATGGACAAAGTTGAGAAATTCGATAAATGAAGCTTGTGAAGAAATCCCTAAGGCAGATAGAAAAGCAAAAAAGAGCTGGATGACTAATGAAATTTTGGGCTTGATGGAGGAAAGGAGGAAAGCAAAGAGAAACGAGGAGATATACAGGAAGATAAACAAGGAGATCAGGAATAGGTGCAATGAAGCTGAGGAAGCTTGGCTGAAAACAAAGTGCAAAGAAATGGAAGACCGACACAAAACGGATCCTCAGGGTATGTACAGACGAACTGAAGAAATTGTCCACAGGAAAAATACATGCACATCAACTGGTTGCTTAAAATCGAAAGATGGCACACTTATCATGGAAAAAGACAAAATGTTAGACAGATGGGGAGAGTACATTAAAGACCTTTTTGAGGATGACAGAAACACATTATAAAAAAGAACTTTGAAGGACCACCCATAATGAAAGATGAAGTTAGAGCAGCACTGAAAAAGATGAAACCAGGAAAAGCCCCAGGACCAGACAACATTACTACAGAGATGATTGAAGCCCTGGAGGAATTTAGCATAGAAAAAATAACAGTCCTCCTAAATGAAATTTACGACACTGGACAAATCCCCAAAGATATGTCAAAATCAATTTTCATTGCAATTCCAAAGAAGACAGGGGCCATAGAATGCGAGCTCCATTGCACAATCAGTTTGATGAGTCATGTAACAAAAATCCTGTTAAGAATAATCATGAGGAGGACAAGGAATAGAATCAAAAGAGAAATAGCAGAAAAACAGTGGGATTTGTGGAAGGGAAAGGAACTATTAATGGCATATACATCCTAAGAACTATCATAGAGAGGTCAATTGAGATGAATAAGGATTTGTATTTATGCTTTGTTGACTACACCAAGGCTTTCGATCAGGTAAGACATGATGAATCGATCAATCAACTGGAGAGATTCAATGTTGATGGAAAAGATCTATGAATAATCAGAAATATGTACTGGGAACAAACAGCTGCAATGAGAATAGAAAACAATGTAAGCTCTTTCCAAAACATCAAAAGAGGAGTCAGACAGGGTTGTGTTTTGTCACCAGATCTGTTTTCACTTTACAGCGAAAACATGAGAAAGCTAGAAGAAGACCCTGGATTAAAGGTTGGAGGGAAAATGATAAACAACATTCGATATGCAGATGACATTGTGCTAATTGCAGAAAATGAAAGGGACCTACAAAACCTTGTCAATATACTAGAACCAGAAGAACAAGAAAACCAATGTAAGCGCGTCTCCAACAAGACAAAACAAAACAAGCGCAAATTTTCGGCCAACTAGCCTTTGTCAAACGCGAACGCACGGTCACAGACAAATCACAGACACCAAACAATGGATAATAAAAACGGGACTAAAAACTTCCCTGCCGCCTCGTCCAGTGGGTAAGAGATGGAATGCCCATGTCATCATGAGCAGTAGTAAGAAAAGGGGAGAGGGGAGGCAACTATGATGTCAAAAGGGAAGTGAGATGAGTTCTGCAATTTTGAGAAGTGGCCATGCTATATCGGTATAGCCCTGTTCTGAAGAAGGCACAGGGCAAGAGCCAAGAGACAAGGGAGCAGATTGTGCCCGGTGCCAAGAATCTGGCAGGCGTGGGAACAGGAAGAGACATGAAACGGCATGTCTGAATTTTGTTACTTATGGTTTGTCATTAAGACCATGTGGTTTGCATGTTCCAAGTTTATTTATGAGGTGGGATTCTCTGTCTTTCCTGTCTATGGTGCTGTTATTGTGTAGAAGCCACAGACCTTTCACTCGTATGTCATTGATTGAGTGGTCTGATTGGTTGAAGTGATTGGGGATATAGCATGGCCACTTCTCAAAATTGCAGAACTCATCTCACGTCCCTTTTGACATCATAGTTGCCTCCCCTCTCCCCTTTTCTTACTACTGCTCATGATGACATGGGCATTCCATCTCTTACCCACTGGACGAGGCGGCAGGGAAGTTTTTAGTCCCGTTTTTATTATCCATTGTTTGGTGTCTGTGATTTGTCTGTGACCGTGCGTTCGCGCTTGACAAAGGCTAGTTGGCCGAAAATTTGCGCTTGTTTTGTTTTGTCTTGTTGGAGACGCGCTTACATTGGTTTTCTTGTTCTTCTGGTTTGTGTTTGCTTGGGCGCGGGCAGTCAATCTTGTTTTGGATCTTGTAATATACTAGAAATAGAAAGCAAAGGTAAGGAGCTGGAACTAAACAGCAGGAAGACTGAAGTCATGGTGATCAGTTAAAAACATGAAATCCCCTCATGCAAAATAATAGCAAATGGCACAACCTTGAAACAGGTTGATATATTTAAATACCTGGGAACGATCATTTCATCAGACGGCAGATGCACGTCACAAATAGCTGGCAGAATCGGCCAAGCCAAAACAGCATCAAGAAGATGACAAGCATTCTTACCAACAAATGCCTATCAATTAACATCAGGAAGAGAGTTCTTGAATGTTATATAGAACCAATACTGTTGTACAGATGTGAGGCGTGGACAGTCAACAAGCAAAGCCAGAACAAATTGAGGCAGCCAAGATGTGGTTTCTAAGAAGAATGTTGAGAGTTCCATGGACAGCAAAGAAAACAAACGAGACAGTCTTGATGGAGGCAGACACAAGTAGATCACTCATAAGGAAGATTAGGAAAAGACAGGCAACATTCATAGGCCATTTTATGAGGAAGGGGGATTTGGAGCACCTGGTCACAACGGGAAAGCTGGAGGGAAAGAGAGCACCAGGTAGACCCAGGGAGAAAATGCTGGACAGACTTGCAGAGTGGCTGGGGACGAGGAGGGTGGGGAGGTGCTAGGGGCAACGATAGATAGAGACAGATAGAAGTTCATGATCACCAACGCCATGCGGCAGGGCACCTGATGATGATGATGAACGGTTCATAACTCAGGGACTAGCCATGCTACATCCAAAATGCATATATCAAACAATTCAGCACTGAATATGATGACTGTGCCTGTAAAATAAAGTGTTGTAGACTGATTGGTGTTTTACAATGTGATGTAGGTTATACACCACTTGATTGTGCCCGTAAAAAAAAGTGTTGTACTTAGAGTGATTTAATGAACTATGCAGGATCTATGGTGAGAAATCAAAGAAAGATCATCAGACGAAACCTGCAAACTTATGCAAAAACTACGCAACAGACTTCAAGACATTTTCGGAAAAATTGTGTTCACTGGGTACAGCAATGGGGATTTGGTCATGGCTTACAGGGCAAGCAGGCCACTGTCAACATGCTGAAAAGGAGGGCCTGGAGAATAAGGAATGACATTGACAGACTGAACGTGCTGATGAAGGAACAACTGACATTAGCGTCTCCACTGATACAGATTACTCCACCAAGAAAGACCAAAAAACAAAAACAAAATCAAAAACAAACAAATGTGATATGTGATTTGAGTTCAGACAGCAGAAAATATACATGCAGATAACTAAATGTAAAGAGACCTGTATTTTGTTATAACATACCACCTTTACTGCATCGTTATTTTCAAACATGTATAAAACATGTAGCCAGCAACATAACTGACAGTGCAATGTATAAAAAAAAGACGTGTGCTCGCGTGCATGCGTGTGTGTATATATGTGCGTACACTGGAGTACAAACACCGCTGTCTCAGGGAAGCATTTCCTGACAAGTGAAGAGTGACACTAATTACCCGGTGCCTGTGGCGCACATGTTCCATAGACCCTGATTGTGGTGAGTGATACCAGAAGTGGCTTGATTGAACTTTTAAAAATGCTAAGTATGAACGGTCAGAATAGTTGCATGCATCACACAGCATGTATGAAAGTTGAAGCTTTATTCGTTGTCAGAGCATGAACCTGTTAAAAGTCTGTAGCATAGCATGAATGTAAACACCTCTTAAGTGCAGATTACTTTCTCCTTTCTCCGGTGTGTTTGTACTCATTGTAAACTTCAGACAGAGTACTTTCTGTTGGTTTTATCAAAAATCTTATAGCTGTGATGAGTCAGACATAAATGATGTAGAACCACAGACACTAGAATTTACCACGGCCAGTGGCTTGCAGCTTAATGCTGGCACTGACAGAGCAGACCGTAGCTTTGTATAGTTCCCTCAGCGCTGAGCAGCGATTTTGTCTTTTGCGGTGGTTCAGTGAGTGCGTTCAACTAAAAGGTGGGCTGTGCAACGCCGTGTGCAATATTTCAATGTTAACTCCATGATTCTATCATCATTTTATCTCTATGGTTTTGCCATCAAAATACAATGCAATATTTCAATGTTATCTCCCAGCTTTTATCAAAATTATGATGTTATCTCTGTGCTCTGCCATCATGATACAACACAATATTGAAATGTTTTCTCCATGCTATAATCCTATTTCTCTGTCAACATAACCCACCCTTTTGCCACAAAAAACAAAAGATTGTATTTTTTGTTTCTTTCTTTCATGATGAAGTTGCCTGGAAGTAGCTCAACACTGCTGTTTAAATCCAATGAATCTTTTAAACTTAATAAAGTTTTGTCATATCAATTATCATTCAAAGGTTCACCCCATTTCTTTATGTGCCAATCACAGAGACAATGTGAACAGGAGACACAGCTGGTCCAAACACACACATCCATACACACACACACATACACATATACACACACATACACACACACACATACACACACACACACACACACACACACACACACATACACACACATACACCACACACACAGCACACACACACAGACACACATACATACACACACACATACACACACACACAACACACACACACACACACACACACACACACATACACACACACACACACACACACACACGCACACACACACACTCTAACCAGGTCAGTGGAGATAAGGACTCTACACTTGTAGGACTTGAGTTTAGCCATAGCATTAATTCTATCTTTCTGCTCCAGACAGCCAGCAATGCAGGTGGTGGGCCAGCCCTGACTGTTAAGTTCACTCTCTAGGTTCTGGGCCCTGTAACACACAACATGTCTGTGTGACCATGACACTACACACACACAAACACATAGACACACACACATAGACACACACACACACAGACATGTACACACACAACACACACACACACACACACACACACGCACACACACATAGACACACACACACACACCACATAGACACACACACATAGACACACACACACACACACACACACACACACACACACACAGACATGTACACACACACACACAACACACACACACACACACACACAGACAGACATGTACACACACACACACACACACATGCACAGACAGTATGTTCTCCAGGAGACACAACACAAATACTGACAGACAGACAGACTGACAGACAGACAGACTGGTCTGTACTACACTGAATCAACAGACAGATGGAATGACAGAAGACACGCGCGGAAAACCAGACAGACAGACAGAAAGATGGAAAAACACGACAGACAAATGTGGAAAGACAGACAGACAGAAAGATGGAAAAACACGACAGACAGACACAAAGATGGAAAAACACGACAGACAAATGTGGAAAGACAGACAGACAGAAAGATGGAAAAACACGACAGACAAATGTGGAAAGACAGGTCAGACAAACACAAAAGACAGTGCAGACAGAAAAATGGGCAATGGAAAGACAGGACAGACAAATATATAAAAAAAAACAGGACAGAAAAACAGACGGAAAGATAAAGACAAGTGAAAAGACAGGAGTGACAGAAAGATGGAAAATGGAAAGACAGGCAGAAAAAAAGATTGAAAAAAAATAACAGGACAAACAGGTGGAAAGACAGGTCAGACAAGTGGAAAGACATGACAAACAGATGGAAAGACAGGTCAGACAAGTGGAAAGACAGGACAAACAGATGGAAAGACAGGTCAGACAAGTGGAAAGACATGACAGATGGAAAGACAGGTCAGACAAGTGGAAAGACAGGACAAACAGATGGAAAGACAGGTCAGACAAGTGGAAAGACATGACAAACAGATGGAAAGACAGGTCAGACAAGTGGAAAGACAGGACAAACAGATGGAAAGACAGGTCAGACAAGTGGAAAGACATGACAAACAGAAAGGTGGAAAATGGAAAGACAAGACAACCAAGGTGAAAAGACAAGATAGACAGACAGACAGATGGAAAGACAGGACAGACAAGTGGGAAGACAGGACAGGCAGAAAGGTGGAAAACAGGACAGACAGAAAGGTGGAAAATGGAAAGACAAGACAACCAGGGTGGAAAGACAAGACAGATAGGCAGACACACACAGAGACAGGTGCAAAGACATGCCAGACAGGTAGACCTACTTGGTCTGCAGGTTGGAGAAGATCAGACATTGGTGGAAGGAAACACTGGACAGCAGTCTGATGACGGCCATCATCTTCAGCTGATAGGCCCGGTGAGGGAGGGGGTGGCTGGCCACGCTGATGAAATACTGCTTGATACCTGGGGGAAGGTGGGGACACAAGTAACACAGTGTTCAGTGCTCACAGACAGCTGAGGGGGAGGGATGGTCACACATATAATACCACTTGATATCTGGGCAGACAAAATAACACAGTGCGACACTCATGTATTACTAGGTACCGGCAGCCAAACATAAACCTGAAAAGTTTATAAACACTTATACTTCTGAAAAGTTCAAGAAAAAAACAAGCACAATGCAAAAAACGTAGTCTCTAGCTGTATTAGGTCCAGAGATGACACACTTTGAAAACGGCAGTATACGTACGTTTTTGCCAATTGTGAAATGTAGCAAGTTTGCAGGAACCTAAATTTTCCAGAAATCCTCAGACAGAGAATGTCATTCCTGATTTTAATTCTTAACAACATAAACATAAAAAGCAAGCATACAAGCAGATCTGTTCATACCTTTACACAGCAGTGCTGCAAACTTCATAAATATACCATTTTGTCAATGTTCAAAATTGCATGACAAGCCATTTTTGCACCCCCATTACACAAAAATAAGAAGACAGAACTGGCTAGAGTTTACTTTTTCTCAGAAACCATATTATTGTATGAAACTTACATTTTCGGGGGCAACGTAAAGTGACAAAGTCATGAGTTATATGGCTCCAAAAATGGCAAAATATCTCATTTGAACGATGGAAAAAGCATGGTTCATGTACCAAATTAAAACGCACATATTTCGCTTATTTTTTTTATGGATTTCCTTGAAATTTTGCATGTGAATCAAGTAGACAGAAAGCTACCAGTAAATTTATTTACAAGCTTAGTTATATTCAAGATTTAAGATATTTTGTATGCATTTGCACCCAAATAATGTGAGGGCCCATGTGTCGGGCTAACTTAAAACAGGCATAATTCACATTATGTCTAGATGGAATCTCCTGAAATTTTGCATGTGAATCAAATAAAAGCTACAGCTTCACTCTTTAGAGGCAAATGTTGCTAATATACGAGATTTTAAGATTTTGTATGCATGTACTGATTTAGTCTGAAACAATGTGATCCACAGATGACTTTGTATCATACATACTAGCACAGAAAGACATCCTTCTCAATAACATGATGAAACTAAAATGTGTAACAGCAGAAGATACATGCCTGGCAATGCAGTATATGACTTTCAGCCATTTCTATGCTCATTCCTAATGTTTATCAATAAGTTATTTTCAACTGTTATTTCGCAGTAACATGCATCTTCCCATATCCACAGACAAAGAAATTTTCAATGTCTTGTCTATCTTCTGAAAATCTCTCCGCTTCTTTTAAAACTGTCTCAATTTCTGTCTTCAGATTTAGCCCCTGAGATGATGATTAATCAGCGGTACTGATTTTTTAAACAAAAGCTGTGTTCTCGTTCTGTGACTTATCACACTCAGTTCTCAACAGTTTTAACTGCAGAAGTAGTTTATTAGTGAGTGTCTGCTGTTGAAGTTTTGGTGGCAGTGATGGTTAATTTCATCCACAAAAAAATCATCATTGCCTTGAAAAAAAAAAAGAAATATAATCCAAATTTTTTCTCAAGTGTTTTCTTTAATTTGTGCCAGCTATTACTTTTGAGAGTAAAGTATTCTTATATTTTGCCATTAGAAAGGCTCATTGGACTTTCTGGAGCTATGTGTCCGTGTTTGCCTCATGCTATATAGTGTTCTGATAATGTGTGCGTATCTGCGTGCATGCGTGCACGCATGTGACTGTGCAAAACCGCTATTTGCTGTTTCTTTGCGATGATAAACATTGTCGAATCTGATCCGATAGATGAGGTGCACTTGTCGACCAACTTCTGGTTTGAATTTCTGGCCGAGTACAAGCACAAATATTATGATTTCGATGTATTAAAAACAAAATTCCATCGTATTCATTAAATACTAGCAATACAAACACCTTTGGAAAGCAGTCGCTTCACACAGTTTTACTTCTACTAGTTCCAGGTCGCTTGAAAAAAATCCCTTGGCGATAAAACATCAAACCGCAGATCGTACTTTCTATTCTTTGCTTATGCAGGCTATACCTGCCGCGGTTTCTTTTAAAATCTTTCTAAATAAAGAGAAACATTAAAAACAATTCACTGAATCAAACTTCTAAGTCAATTTTCATGAAAAACATCAGTCGATATTTACAATGTTTGTCCTTCAGCTTGACGATCACAGGTAGAAATTCGTTGACTGGACTTTCAGTGATCGCTTCGAAGGCCGCCATGATTCGAGATTCCCATGTGCTAAAATGGCAGATTACGGGTACTCGCCCTTCGGAAGGTCGCGCACATCCAGTACGGGTCACATCTCATAGTTCTGTATACGGTTAAATCCAGCAAAAAAAAAAAAAAGCTGTTTACGCATCCGCGGACGTGATCTGATATATCAAGGATGTCCTCAGATATTCTTCTTCAAAGTTTGCCAATATTCCGACCTTTAGAAGACTAACAAACAAATAATCTTGTAAAATAAATATTATACGGGAATGAAGGACAGGGTTTCGACCTGCCAACTGTACTAATTTGCATGAAGGTAGTCCTGTGTGACCCGTATAATTTAAGTTGCCGTTAACCGGTCACCCCAAGCATTGCCGTGAGCCAGTCGCCATTACATCACACGCAGTGAAACTTCGTCGGGCGGTGTTGTTGTTTTTTTTGCGCAGATTTTTGTATGGGTGCATTTTTAAAAATAACAAACAGCACAGATCGATAGAGGAAAGAACAATCTTTATCTTCATGATAATAACTTTGTCATTCATGTTCATCTGCAAGAATATTTGACTGATAAACATGCGCAATTTTTCCACTGACTGACACAATTCCCGCGTTGCTGAAGAGAGGCTGCCAGTACCTAGTATTACTGTTTGATGTCTGGCAGAAAAATGAAATAGATAGTTCTGAAAAAGAGATGGGGAGGGTGTTCACAAGAGACAGAGAGGCAGACAGACAGACAGACAAACAGCAAGAGAGAGAGACAGAGAAAGACAGGGGAGAGGGGAAAGACAGGGGAGAGGGAAGAGAGAGAGAGAGAGAGAGAGAGAGAGAGAGAGAGAGAGAGAGAGAGAGAGAGAGAGAGAGAGAGAGAGAGAGAGAATCATGAAAGGTTTTTGGACATTCAATTTTCTTTACATAAAAAAAAATTACCATGGTTAAAAAAGAAATCCAATAAATGTCATGTGATGGGAAAAAACAGGAAATAATCCAGACAAATCTCAAAATAAACAAACAAAACCAATCCAGCCAAATACCACAATAATCAGGGCAAATACCATGCTAATCAGGGTGGATACCACATTAATCAGGGCAAATACTATGTTAATCAGGGTAAATAACATGCTAATCAGGGCAAATACTAACGAGTACTACACTAATCACAGCAAATATCACACTAATCATGGCAAATACCATGCTGATCAGGCAATCAGCAAAGGCAAATACCATGCTGACAGGTGAGTCCAATAATAGGGCAATACATGTATCAGGCAAATACAATTAACAGAGCATACGATACTACAGGGTCTGACGATGCCATCATAATCAGGGCAAATACCATGCTATCAGGGCAATATACACATTAATCAGAGCAAATACGATACTAATCAGGGCCCATGAATCCTCAGGCAATACCATGCTAATCAGGACAATATGAATACCATACAATCAGGGCAAATACCATGCCAATCAGGGCAAATACCACATTAATATCAAGGCAAACAGATACCATGCTAATCAGGGCAAATACCATCATTATAATCAAGCAAACATACAGCCAATCAGGGCAAATACCATCAATTTCAGGGCAAATACCATAGCCAGGCAATCAATGGGCCATCAGGCAAATACCATCCATCAGGGCAATACATGCCAATCAGGGCAAATACCATGCTAATCAGGAAATACCATACTAATCAGGGCAAATACCATGCCAATCAGGGCAAATACCATGCCAATCAGGGCAAATACCATGCCAATCAGGGCAAATACCATGCCAATCAGGACAAATACCATGCAATCAGGGCAAATATGCCAATCAGGCAAATACCATACTAATCAGGGCAAATACCATGCCAATCAGGGCAAATACCATGCTAATCAGGGCAAATACCATGCCAATCAGGGCAAATACCATGCTAATCAGGGCAAATACCATACTAATCAGGGCAAATACCATGCCAATCAGGGCAAATACCATGCTAATCAGGGCAAATACCATACTAATCAGGGCAAATACCATGCCAATCAGGGCAAATACCATGCTAATCAGGGCAAATACCATACTAATCAGGGCAAATACCATGCCAATCAGGGCAAATACCATACTAATCAGGGCAAATACCATGCCAATCAGGGCAAATACCATGCTAATCAGGGCAAATACATGCTAATCAGGGCAAATACCATGCCAATCTGGGCAAATACCATGCTAATCAGGGCAAATACCATGCCAATCAGGGCAAACCCCATGCCGATCAGGGCAAATACCATGCTAATCAGGGCAAATACCACATTAATCAGGGCAAATACCATACTAATCAGGGCAAATACCATGCTAATCAGGGCAAATACCATGCCAACCAGGGCAAATACCATGCATGATCAGGGCAAATACCATGCCAACCAGGGCAAATACCATGCTGATCAGGGTGAGTGCCACACTAATCAGGGCAAATACCATACTAATCAGGGCAAATACAATGCCAATCAGGGCAAATACCATACTAATCAGGGCAAATACCACACAAATCAGGGCAAATACCAAAACATTCATGGCAAATAATAAAATAATGACAAATACTGAAATATTCAGGGCAAATACTACAAAAGATCAGGGCAAATACCAAAATAATCAGGGTAAATCCATCATAACCAATACAAAACACCAAAACATAACAAACAAAATAATCAGGGTAAATACCAACATAATCAATACAAAACACCAAAACATAACAAACAAAATAATCAGGGTAAATACCATCATAACCAATACAAAACACCAAAACATAACAAACAAAATAATCAGGGTAAATACCAACATAATCAATACAAAACACCAAAACATAAACAAAATAATCAGGGTAAATACCATCATAACCAATACAAAACACCAAAACATAACAAACAAAATAATCAGGGTAAATACCAACATAACCAATACAAAACACCAAAACATAACAAACAAAATAATCAGGGTAAATACCATCATAACCAATACAAAACACCAAAACATAACAAACAAAATAATCAGGGTAAATACCAACATAATCAATACAAAACACCAAAACATAAACAAAATAATCAGGGTAAATACCATCATAACCAATACAAAACACCAAAACATAACAAACAAAATAATCAGGGTAAATACCAACATAACCAATACAAAACACCAAAACATAACAAACAAAATAATCAGGGTAAATACCATCATAACCAATACAAAACACCAAAACATAACAAACAAAATAATCAGGGTAAATACCATCATAACCAATACAAAACACCAAAACATAACAAACAAAATAATCAGGGTAAATACCATCATAACCAATACAAAACACCAAAACATAACAAACAAAATAATCAGGGTAAATACCAACATAATCAATACAAAACACCAAAACATAACAAACAAAATAATCAGGGTAAATACCATCATAACCAATACAAAACACCAAAACATAAACAAAATAATCAGGGTAAATACCAACATAACCAATACAAAACACCAAAACATAACAAACAAAATAATCAGGGTAAATACCATCATAACCAATACAAAACACCAAAACATAACAAACAAAATAATCAGGGTAAATACCAACATAATCAATACAAAACACCAAAACATAACAAACAAAATAATCAGGGTAAATACCAACATAATCAATACAAAACACCAAAACATAACAAACAAAATAATCAGGGTAAATACCATCATAACCAATACAAAACACCAAAACATAACAAACAAAATAATCAGGGTAAATACCAACATAATCAATACAAAACACCAAAACATAACAAACAAAATAATCAGGGTAAATACCATCATAACCAATACAAAACACCAAAAAACATGTAACTTCGTCACTCTTCCCTTCTGATAACTTCGAAGATTCCACCAAGTCATTCTGAAGCAATTTTAAGCAGTTGTTTTTTTGACATCAAGATGATTAAACGAGCTCGCTACACAGTGCAACAAGTTTTGGATGAAATCCTCCTCGATAAAGGCAGTGATTTTGAGCCCGAAACAGAAGAATAGGCCTCTGATTCGAGTGTATCTTCGCCGATCGGCACTTCACTCGACAAAGAGCCCTCGCAAAGACCGAAAATTCATGAAATTGAGGAATGGAGGTGGAAAATCAACCATCAACATCAAGTGGGCGGGGTCATATTGATGCTTCTAGAATTCTCCGACATACTGTACGGCAAGAAAGCGACTGTGACAGTGATAATGAGAATGAAGGCTCCTTTTGTCATTTTCTTGCCGTACAGTATGTCAGAGCGATCTCTGGCCCCACTACCACCACCACCACCATCCTCAACTCATGATAGGGCCTCTGAATCGAGTGTATCCCACATTTGCAGAAAAAGTGTCTCTTTTTCCTTGATTTTTTTGACATTGTGGATATTATGGGATTTAACACAATTTCAAAGTAATAATACCCATTTTGTAGTATCTTCTTTTGTGTTCACTTGTGTGCATTGTGATTTTGGTGTGCCTCTTTAATTGTGAATATGAATGAATGATTGCAGTTTTTGTAAATTTTCATTAAATTTTAACAAACACTAAAAACATCAAATGATCTGAAAATTATGTATGAGACAGAACATTTATATATTAGCAAGCTTACAAAATTTCAATGAATGTCATCACATAGTTTTTGAGATATAGGTGTTTTATTGGGGTATACATTGATTGCACAGTCCCCCCCCCCCCCCCAAACCCCCCAGGCTGAGAGTGCATTTCTCTTGTAAAACAGACAGGGCTGAAAGAGTTAAGGCAAATACCAAAGCCTGCACTCTGTGTGTTCAATGGATTTAGGGTGTATAGGAAAAGGGGTGGCTTACTTACCCAACAATACAGGATCTGGGGTATTGACTGGGTCATGGGGTATATGGAAAGGGGTGGCTTACTTACCCAACAACACAGGATCTGGGGTATTGACTGGGTCATGGGGTATATGGAAAGGGGTGGCTTACTTACCCAACAACACAGGATCTGGGGTATTGACTGGGTCATGGGGTATATGGAAAGGGGTGGCTTACTTACCCAACAACACAGGATCTGGGGTATTGACTGGGTCATGGGGTATATGGAAAGGGGTGGCTTACTTACCCAACAACACAGGATCTGGGGTGTTGACAGGGAGGATAGGGAAGGGGGTGGCTTACTTACCCAACAGTACAGGATCTGTGACATTGAGTCTGACCAAGGTGGGGTTCCTCATGTACAACGTCAGGTGGTCAGCCAGGTATTCAGGGTAGGTGGCTGACAGGGCTAGCATCTGTTTGTTGGTCGGTAAGGACGAGTAGATCCAACTGTGACACCGCACACCAGTCACACATGACCATAGTGACACCATACAGACACCACACTGACACCATACAATACATCCAATGACATGACAACTCATCACCATACTGACACCATGATTACACCATACAAAACACCCAATGACATGACAACACATGACCATACTGACACCATACTAACACCACACTGACACCATACAATACATCCAGTGACATGACATTCATCACCATACTGACATCAGACAATGCACCCAATAACAACACATAACCATAGTGACACCACAGTGACACCATACAATACACCCAATGATATGACAACCATAATGACACCATACAATACACCCAATGATATGACATAACCATGACACCATACAATACACCCAATGATATGACATAACCATAATGACACCATACAATACACCCAATATGACATAACCATAATGACACCATACAATACACCCAATATGACAACCATAATGACACCATACAATACACCCAATATGACATAACCATAATGACACCATACAATACACCCAATGATATGACATAACCATAATGACACCATACAACACACTCAATATGACATAACCATAATGACACCATACAATACACCCAATGATATGACATAAACATGAACCATACAATACACCCAATATGACATAACCATAATGACACCATACAATACACCCAATGATATGACATAACCATAATGACACCATACAATACACCCAATGATATGACATAACCATGACACCATACAATACACCCAATATGACATAACCATAATGACACCATACAATACACCCAATGATATGACATAATCATAATGACACCATACAACACACCCAATGATATGACATAACCATGACACCATACAACACACCCAATATGACATAACCATAATGACACCATACAATACACCCAATATGACATAACCATAATGACACCATACAATACACCCAATGATATGACATAACCATGACACCATACAATACACCCAATGACATAACCATGACACCATACAACACACCCAATATGACATAACAGCACATGACCATACTGACACCATACTAACACCACACTGACACCATACAATACATCCAGTGACATGACATTCATCACCATACTGACATCAGACAATGCACCCAATAACAACACATAATACATCCAGTGACATGACATTCATCACCATACTGACATCAGACAATGCACCCAATAACAACACATAACCATAGTGACACCACAGTGACACCACAGTGACACCACCCAATTTCCTGACCAACAGGCCCCAGGCAGTGAGAGTAGGAAACAAAATGTCAAAAGAACTTATCTTGAATACAGGTGCCCCTCAAGGATGTGTGTTATCTCCTTTGCTATTTACATTGTTTACCAATGACTTCCGTTCTAACTGCTCATCTGTGACTGTAGTCAAATTCTCTGATGACACCACTATGGAAGGTCTTATATCAAACAGTGATGAGACAATGTACAGGAAAGAGGTTGCGAACATGGTTGACTGGTGTGCTGCAAACAACCTAGAACTTAATGTATCTAAAACTAAAGAAATGATAATCGACTTCCGCAAAAACAAACCAGTACTCCCCCCATTGTCAGTGAAAGGCCAAACAGTTGAACAGGTTAAATCATTCAAATTTCTCGGCCTGCACATCTCTAACAAGGTCACTTGGGATGTAAATACATCAGAAATCTGCAAGAAAGCGCATCAGAGACTGTATTTCCTACGTCAACTTAAAAAGCTTAGATTAACCACGCCAATAATGACACAGTTTTATCGCTCTGTCATTGAGAGTGTACTCACATTCTCAAATACTGTCTGGTATGGGAGTGCGTCCAGTAACAACAAGAAAAGACTCAACAGGGTTGTAAAGACCGCCTCCAAAATTGCAGGATGTGAGCTCCCATCTATCGACAATATCTTTCGGGAGCGTGTGACACGCAAAGCAAGGTCTATTGTATCTGATAAACTGCACCCAGCCAACCCTCTGTTCCAACTTCTTCCTTCCGGCAAAAGATTCCGCAGTATTAAGTGTAAATCCAACCGATTGAAGCACAGCTTTTTCCCCACTGCTGTAAAGATGCTGAATGATTTGTGACACTGTCTTCTTCATCCATTGCTCCTTTTATCTGACACCCCTGCTTCTGCTTTCTACTCTCTTCTTCCCCGGCCCCCCCTCCCCACCACCCTCCCCCCTCCTTAGTTATTCCCTCCTCCTTTCTGAGTGTAAGGGCTGCTCATCTGTTGATGTTTTCTGTCAAGTTATATTTATATCATACTAGCAAATTTCATGTCTTGTTTACAAGCATTATTATCTGTATGATTATATATTGTTTTTGATGCACGGGTGGGTGTGCACGCCCAGGCATGTGTGAGTACCTGAAGTGTTTTTGATCAAGTATTTTTCATATTATGTATTGTTCATGTTGTCACATGTCTTGTATGCATGGCGGGAGTGTGTTACGCAAAACCAAATCAAATTCCTTTGTTAATTCATTGGTTAATAAATAGTCTGAGTCTGAGTCTGAGTCTGATAACCATGACACCATACAAATTGTTACAATACACCCAATATGACATAACCATGACACCATACAACACATCCAATGATATGAAATAACCATAATGACACCATACAACACACCCAATATGAAATAACCATAATGACACCATACAACACACCCAATATGACATAACCATAATGACACCATACAATACACCCAATATGAAATAACCATAATGACATCATACAATACACCCAATATGACATAACCATAATGACACCATACAATACACCCAAAATGACATAACCACAGTGACACCATACAATACACCCAATATGACATAACCACAGTGACACTATACAATACACCCAATATGACATAACCATAATGACACCATACAATACACCCAATATGACATAACCATGACACCATACAATACACCCAATATGACATAACCATAATGACACCATACAATACACCCAATATGACATAACCACAGTGACACCATACAATACACCCCCCTGAAGCTGAAAGAAAATTAGCCTTTTTATGATGATTTGGGGGGTCTCTCCTTTAATCTGAGCATGAACAAATGAACAGAAAAATTGACATATTTCTGACTTACATGGTAACAGATTAGCAGTGTTACCACCAGTACTAACCATGATAGATTACTAGTTAATCATGAAAGAAAAATCTAGAAGAAGCAACAGCTGAATAATTCTGTCAAAGTCAGTCTTAAGAATACAGAAACCAGTCCAGTCAATATCACTCTTTTGCTCCAATCCTCCTTCACAGTTTATCTGCCAAACAGTATCCTTGTGTTTATAACACAGGTCCAAACTGACCATAACACAGTATCTGACAATCCTCTAAGTGATGAAGATTAGCACTAGTCATTCATAAGGTGTTTCCAGGCCAACATGAGTGTAGCGTTTGTTCATAAAATCAACAACATCAGTAACAGTTCAGACACATTATTGTTTAAAAAAAGTGGAAGATGGTTAAATGTCCATTCTAGATTTCTTCAGAAACTGTCTAATGTCTTGTGATGACTTCATGGCAGCTCTTTTGCCACCTTTTGGCACTGTGTAGATGCTGGAACTGGGTTGTGCAGAAGTGGCCTGTGCAGAAATAGCATGAAACGTAACTAACCATCACATTTTCCTTGTGGCTGGGATGATCGGCATGTTCCTTTAGTTTTTTCTTTCCAATCGTGCCGTAGGCTACTTGATTTGCTTAGAGCAAACTGTGCAGAAACATGTTCCTGGTAAGTCAAGTTTCCGACACCACTCTCCGTACTCTTTGTCCTGCTCGTCTTTCTGCTTCAGCCACTCTCACCTCCATTTGTCTTTCACCCCTTCCTCCACCTTCGCAAGACGCGAAAAATCTGCTTCCGTGAGATAATGCATACTCAAACGTCGAACGAAAAGTCGCCTGCTAATTCCGGTCACGTGCTTCGGATCTTCTGTACCTCCAACACAGGAGAGCTCCAATCACTTTGCTTACGAACACTCTGAGCAGAAGCGGAGTTGCTCACTGTATCGAAGGATTTTAATCGGCATTTTTTCCCAATCGCTTTGCTTACGAACACTCCGAGCAGAAGCGGAGTTGCTCACTGTATCGAAGGATTTTAATCGGCTTTTTTTTTTTTTTTCCCTTGTCAAATTTTCAAAAACCGGATCTGTCCGCTCGATCGTTTTTCAAAAACCGGATTCCGGTCTGTAGCCGGAGGAGTTGCACCCATGCACATGGGTGAAAGTTGGAAATTATGATTTGACAGAAAATCTGGCTGGGGTCCAGGGGCCGCCAAAAACAAAATCGCATTTTCAAAGCATTTTCGAGGTCTCTCCTTGAATCTGAGAGTAAAATTTTCTTTGCTGCAACACTACCTTGTTTTTAAAGGCAGCACTTCCTAAAGTGCATTATTATTCATATAACTCTATTGTGACTAAATTGCACAAACTATTTTCAACAGTGCTTTTAAGTCTAGCCACAATTAGAGTGTGAAATTTCTGAGTTTGCATGTTAACCATTTGATAAAACATTATTGTATTTTGAAATGAAACATGACAGATAAATGAAACCATCAAGCACACTATGCAAAACGCAAGCCCCAGTTTGTTGGTTTTCCTGCACCACGTCCGAAATTCTCTCTCCTCGCTGTCTTTTTCACTTAGCCATTTCCATGACCATTTATTCTTTACGCTTTTGTCAATCACTAACGCCTCCTTATCGCCGTCGCTCAAGAAATTCATCTCGGTACTGTACCACCATCACAACAAAAGACAGAGGAGAGGCACACAGCAGCGAGCGAACCACGAGAATGAATTTCAAGATGGCGACCGGAAACAACCGAGCGGACCGATAACTTGGATCGGGTGCAGATCGCGGACCGAAGTTTCAATTTTTTTTTTCGGGGAAAAAAAAAAAAAAACACCGGGAAAAAAATTGACGGATTTTCCTCAGTCACTCATTTGAATTGACGGATATCCGTCAATCCGTCAGCCAACTTTCACCCATGCATGCACCATACAATACACCCAATGATATGACATAACCATAATGACACCATACAACACACCCAATATGACATAACCACAGTGACACCATACAATACACCCAATATGACATAACCATAATGACACCATACAATACACCCAATATGACATAACCATAATGACACCATACAACACACCCAATGATATGACATAACCATAATGACACCATACAATACACCCAATATGACATAACCATAATGACACCATACAATACACCCAATATGACATAACCATAATGACACCATACAACACACCCAATGATATGACATAACCATAATGACACCATACAATACACCCAATGATATGACATAACCATAATAACATCATACAATACACCCAATATGACATAACCATAATGACATCATACAACACACCCAATATGACATAACCATAATGACATCATACAATACACCCAATATGACATAACCATAATGACACCATACAATACACCCAATGATATGACATAACCATAATGACACCATACAACACACCCAATGATATGACATAACCATAATGACACCATACAATACACCCAATGCCAATGATATGACATAACCATAATGACACCATACAATAACCCAATATGACATACCAATGACACCATACATACCCAATAGACATAACAAATGACACCATACATACACCATATGACATAACCATAATGACACCATACAATACACCCAATGATATGACAACCATTGACACCATACAATACACATGACATACCAATGACACCATACAATACACCCAATATGACATAACCATAATGACACCATACAACACACCCAATATGACATAACCATAATGACACCATACAATACACCAATGATATGACATAACCATAATGACACCATACAATACACCCAATGATATGACATAACCATAATGACACCATACAATACACCCAATATGACATAACCATAATGACACCATACAATACACCCAATGATATGACATAACCATAATGACACCATACAATACACCCAATATGACATAACATAATGACACATAAACCATGATCATAACCTAATACCATACAATACACCCAATATGACATAACCATAATGACACCATACAATACACCCATGATATGACATAACCATAATGACACCATACAAACACCCAATGATAATGACATAACCAATATGACACCATACAATATACCCAATATGACATAACCATAATGACACCATACAATACACCCATGATATGACATAACCATAATGACACCATACAATACACCCAATATGACATAACCATAATGACACCATACAATACACCCAAAATATGACATAACCATAATGACACCATACAACACATTGACACCATATGATATGACATAACCATGACACCATACAATACACCCAATGATATGACATAACCAATGACACCATACAATACACCCAATGATATGACAAAACCATATGACACCATACAATACACCCAATATGACATAACCATAATGACACCATTACATACACACCCAATATGACATAACACATAATGACACCAATACAATACACCCAATATGACATAACCATAATGACACCATACAATACACCCAATGATATGACATAACCATGACACCATACAATACACCCAATGATATGACATAACCAATGACACCATCACATACACCCCAATGATATGACATAACCATAATGACACCATACAATACACCCAATATGACATAACCATAATGACACCATACAACACACCCAATATGACATAACCATAATGACACATACAATACACCCAATATGACATAACCAATATGACACCATACAATACACCCAATATGACATAACAATGACACATACAATACACCCATATATGACATAACCAATGACACCATACAATACACCCAATGATATGACATAACCATAATGACACCATACAATACACCCAATGATATGACAACCATAATGACACCATACAATACACCCAATATATGACATAACCATAATGACACCATACAATACACCCAATATGACATAACCATAATGACACCATACAATACACCCAATATGACATAACCATAATGACACCATACAATACACCCAATATGACATAACCATAATGACACCATACAATACACCCAATGATATGACGTAACCATAATGACACCATACAAACCCAAAACTACCAAAATGCACCTACATCACCAATATGACATAACCATAATGACACCATACATACCCAATATGACATACCATAATGCACCATACACATCATATGACACCATATGACACCATACAATACACCCAATGATATGACACAACCATAATGACACCATACAAACACACCCAATGATATGACATAACCATATGACACCATACAATACACCCAATGATATGACATAACCATGACGACACCATACAATACACCCAATGATATGACATAACCATAATGACACCATACAATACACCCAATGATATGACATAACCATGACACCATACACAACACCCAATGATATGACATAACCATGACACCATACAATACACCCAATTGATATGACATACATACACATGATCATCCATACACATACAACACACCCAATGATATGACATAACCATGACACCATACAATACACCCAATGATACGACATAACCATATGACACCATACAATCACCCAATGATATGACATAACCATGACACCATACAACACACCCAATGATATGACATAACCATGACACCATACAATACACCCAATGATAGACATAACCATAATGACACCATACAACACACCCAATGATATGACATAACCATGACACCATACAATACACCCAATGATAGACATAACCATAATGACACCATACAATACACCCAATGATATGACATAACCATGACACTATACAACACACCCATTGATATCATCATCATCATGTCGAGCTTGCTCCACTATCCATAACACGTTTCTTCCATCCTTCTCTGTCAGACATTGCAGTAGGTAGTTCATCATACTGACAGTCCGTATCATCCATCAGTTGGTCGATGAAGGTCTTCTTTGGACGTCCTGGTCTTTGTTGCCATGACTGGGTCTCCATAATAGAACATCCCCCACCAGTTCTTCTTTGCTATGCCAGCAGTGTCCCGCGAAGCACAGTCTTTGTTGATGTATTGATTTACTGATGGTGGGATCTTGCCATATAACTCTTTAATTGGATGTTCTCTCCAGGATTTGTTCAGGGCTGCACGCAGCATTCGTGTGTGTTCTCCATCAATCTTCCTCTCCAATGTCGTTGTTAGGGTCCAAAAGATTGAGCCATATGTAAGAACGGACTCTACTGCTGCTCGGAAGAAGTTCCTTTTCAGGTTGTCTGGTAGATTGGATTTCCAGATCTTGTCCAGTTGATTTAGTGCACCCCAGGCATTTCTGAGTCTGGTGTTGACGTCTTGTTCTGTGGAGTCAATGTAGCTGCCAAGGTATTTAAAGTCTTGAACTTGTTTGATCGTATCTCCATTGAGACTTCTCATACCTTCTGATGCATCTTGATTCAGACAGATGAACACTGGTTTGTTCACACTGAGGTGGAGCCCGATCTCCATTGCTGTTCTTTCAACACTGTGAAGGAGAGATGTTGCATCCTTTAGGAGGTCTGCGAGAACAGCCAGGTCATCAGCGTAATCCGCATCTGTTATCTTTACCACAGGGTAGCGTCTGCTCTTCTGTTCTGTGAGGGTAAAGCCAAATTTTTTGTTCTTATCCACTGCTTTCCTCAGCACATAATTGAAACAGATGATGAAAATGTAGTGGGCAAGCGTATCTCCTTGAAGGACTCCAGCAGTGATGTCGAAGAAGTCTGTGTCTCCATCGGGGGAGTGAACCACAACAGCGGGTATTCTGATACTGTTTCCTTGGGTAGTCCATATGCAGTTAGAATCTTCTTCATCTTTCCTCAGTGGATCGAATCAAAAGCTTTGGAAAAGTCGATAAATAGGAGACAACTGAAAGGTTTTTGGTTTTTATGCCTTCCAATATACGTCTGATGGTGAGTATATGTCCAGATGTCGATCTGTTTTGGCGAAACCTGTTTTGGTTTTTCCTCAGAACTGGATCTATTTCCGGCCTTATCCTATTTAGGAGCATTAAGGTTGTAGATCTTTGCAGAAATTGTAGTTAATGTGATATGACATAACCATAATGACAGCAAACAATACACTGATGACACAACACATGATCTTGACACCACAGTGACACCATACAATACGCCCAATCACATGACAGGACACCATACAATAACCTAATAACACCTCACTATAATGGCACCATAGTGACACCATACAATAAAGAATGACATGACACCACATGACATAGTGACATCAAACAATCCAATGACATGACAACACTACATAAGAGATGACGCATTAGGCAGTGAGTATATGACACAACTTCCCCTCTACCCAAACTATCATTTCCCCACAAATTTACTCTGATAAAAGGGCAACACCTTTATCTTATCAAACTCACAAGGGTCAAAGTGAATGAACTCATACTAAATCTTAGAGGGAAAAAGTATGAATATCTGTTCGACAGGTGTGTTAGTCCAGCGAGTAAATGTTGAACTTCCAGTCAGGGAGTCGTGGATTCAGTCTGCCTGGATACCTCCACCTGGTGGCTGAAAGGTGAAGGTTTGTCCGCCCTCCCACATCACCATGTGTGCAGACTTGCCCGATTTTATACCCAGCCCCCTTCATAGACACAGGCACAGTATCAAACATGCATGTTACACATCCTGTAAGTCACCAGCCCCCTTCATCAAGGACTACAAAAGGCCCCCAGCGCCCTTATCACATACAACATGCATGTTACACATCCTGTAAGTCACCAGCCCCCTTCATAGACACAGGCACAGTATCAAACATGCATGTTACACATCCTGTAAGTCAAGTCAGTGTCCTCTGCCTTATGGAAGATGAAAACACACAGCACAAATGTCCAGCAAAACACAGGCTGTAACAACATAGTGGAAGTGTGGTCAGCTCTCAACATACAGCATGAGTTCTCCGTACTCCACTAAAACTTCTGATTATGTGTAATGCACAGTGAGTCCAAATTAATTTAAAGAAAAGCATGACTCGAGAATGAACTTTTAGAAGAAGAAAAATAACTGTGACAAACTTTCAACGACAAAGAAAAAACAACAAAAGGGGAAAAAATAGAATGCTGATGCCTCACTTGATCTGGGGCTGAAAGCCTTCTTCCAACAGTTTATCAGCTTCATCCAGCACAAAAAGTCGGATGCTCTGTGTCTTCAACAAGCCTTGGTCAATCAGGCTTTGAATACGACCTGAAAAACACAACGCAACCCTACATCAAAACATACATGCCTTAACCATGCAAACAGTTGTGTATATGTTAAAGAAGACCACACCCACATCAAAATATTCATATGTTAACAATGTAGGCTACACAGTTGTGTATACCTCTAAAAACAACAACATCCATATCAAAACATTTAGATGTTAACAATGGAAACAGATGTGTGTATAACTTAAAGGGACACATTCACATAACAATCACAATATTTACATGTTAACAATGCAAACAGATGAGTATCATGGCTCAGCTTTATGAATGAAGATTCAGGAAGGAGGTGAATCTGTCTATTGCAGATGTGTTGATAGCTGATGAGGTATATGAGGGGAAGGCACATCTCTCCACAGTGATTATAGATGAAAAGTCCAGTCTGTGCTGCGTCTTTGTTTTTAGTTGGTCCCTGTACTCCTATATCCTCGACAGCAATCCTTCCAGTGTCCTCAAACAAGGTGATGGCCCGGTGGACTGTGTGTCTTCATACCTCACCAACACAGATCATACCTCACCAACAACACAGATCATACCTCACCAACACAGACCATACCTCACCAACACAGATTTTTCAAATAGTTTTTGTATCTCATCCATAGTGCCCCTCTATCACAATAATCACAGTCCAGTTCTCCATACACTGCCATCTTTGACAAGTGTAAGTCTTCCATCCTGAAGATACAAGTCCTGCCCAGCAAATCTGAATCCTGACCAGCATAGTCTCAGTGTTGGTGGTCTCTTCAGCCATGACGACTTTGGTGCTGGTAACAAATCACTCCAGTAGATGCTGTGGATGGTGTGAAGACAACAACGATGAAATCGTTCAGTCGCAGCTGATAACAACAGATTACCAAGAACTCTGTCCCTCATAGAAGAGTTGTCAGCACCAAGAAGTTGTACAATGCTGATTTCAGTGCTGTTGTCAGATGAGTGTTACTCCACACACAAGTTTGATGAGTCTGCCAATGTGCTATATGGTTTGGTCAGGCTTTTGTCCACTTCTTTATCATCTTGTTATCAGTGGTTTGATCATGTTACTGTCCACTTTATCATGTTGTCATCAGTGGTTTGATCATGTTACTGTCCACTTTATCATGTTGTCATCAGTGGTTTGATCATGTTACTGTCCACTTCTTATCATGTTGTCAACAGTGGTTTGATCATGTTACTGTCCACTTTATCATGTCATCAGTGGTTTGATCATGTTACTGTCCACTTCTTTATCATGTTGTTATCAGTGGTTTGATCATGTTACTGTCCACTTTATCATGTTGTTATCAGTGGTTTGATCATGTTACTGTCCACTCTTTATCATGTTGTCAACAGTGGTTTGATCATGTTACTGTCCACTTTATCATGTTGTCAACAGTGGTTTGATCATGTTACTGTCCACTTTATCATGTTGTCAACAGTGGTTTGATCATGTTACTGTCCACTTTATCATGTCATCAGTGGTTTGATCATGTTACTGTCCACTTTATCATGTTGTCACATGGTTTGATCATGTTACTGTCACTTTATCATGTTGTTATCAGTGGTTTGATCATGTTACTGTCCACTTTATCATGTTGTTATCAGTGGTTTGATCATGTTACTGTCCACTTCTTTATCATGTTGTTATCAGTGGTTTGATCATGTTACTGTCCACTTCTTTATCATGTTGTTATCAGTGGTTTGATCATGTTACTGTCCACTTTTATCATGTTGTCAACAGTGGTTTGATCATGTTACTGTCCATTTATCATGTTGTCAACAGTGGTTTGATCATGTTACTGTCCACTTCTTTATCATGTTGTCAACAGTGGTTTGATCATGTTACTGTCCACTTTATCATGTTGTCAACAGTGGTTTGATCATGTTACTGTCCACTTTATCATGTTGTCATCAGTGGTTTGATCATGTTACTGTCCACTTCTTTATCATGTTGTCAACAGTGGTTTGATCATGTTACTGTCCACTTCTTTATCATGTTGTCAACAGTGGTTTGATCATGTTACTGTCCACTTCTTTATCATGTTGTCAACAGTGGTTTGATCATGTTACTGTCCAATTTATCATGTTGTCAACAGTGGTTTGATCATGTTACTGTCCACTTTATCATGTTGTCATCAGTGGTTTGATCATGTTACTGTCCACTTTATCATGTTGTCAACAGTGGTTTGATCATGTTACTGTCCACTTCTTTATCATGTTGTTATCAGTGGTTTGATCATGTTACTGTCCACTTTATCATGTCATCAGTGGTTTGATCATGTTACTGTCCACTTCTTTATCATGTTGTCAACAGTGGTTTGATCATGCTACTGTCCACTTTATCATGTTGTCAACAGTGGTTTGATCATGTTACTGTCCACTTTATCATGTTGTCAACAGTGGTTTGATCATGTTACTGTCCACTTCTTTATCATGTTGTCAACAGTGGTTTGATCATGTTACTGTCCACTTCTTTATCATGTTGTCAACAGTGGTTTGATCATGTTACTGTCCACAAAGTTTCTTTATCATGCTGTCATCAGTGGATATTACACACCACAACTGCCTTAACTGCTGTGTCAGACAGAAATACTGGGAGGGTGGTGCTCTTCCTACACTGTAACACGTTGTCAGACAGAAATACTGGGAAGGTGGTGCTCTTCCTACACTGTAACACGTTGTCAGACAGAAATACTGGGAGGGTGGTGCTCTTCCTACACTGTAACACGTTGTCAGACAGAAATACTGGGTGGTACTCTTCCTACACTGTAACATGTTGTCAGACAGAAATACTGGGTGGTACTCTTCCTACACTGTAACATGTTGTCAGACAGAAATACTGGGTGGTACTCTTCCTACACTGTAACACGTTGTCAGACAGAAATACTGGGTGGTACTCTTCTTACACTGTAACATGTTGTCAGACAGAAATACTGGGTGGGTGGTGCTCTTCCTACACTGTAACACGTTGTCAAACAGAAATACTGGGAGGGTGGTACTCTTCCTACACTGTAACACGTTGTCAGACAGAAATACTGGGTGGGTGGTACTCTTTCTACACTGTAACACGTTGTCAGACAGAAATACTGGGTGGTACTCTTCCTACACTGTAACACGTTGTCAGACAGAAATACTGGGAGGGTGGTACTCTTCATACACTGTAACACGTTGTCAGACAGAAATACTGGGTGGTACTCTTCCTACACTGTAACACGTTGTCAGACAGAAATACTGGGTGGGTGGTACTCTTCCTACACTGTAACACGTTGTCATACAGAAATACTGGGTGGGTGGTACTCTTCCTACACTGTAACACGTTGTCAGACAGAAATACTGGGTGGTACTCTTCCTACACTGTAACACGTTGTCAGACAGAAATACTGGGTGGGTGGTACTCTTCCTACACTGTAACACATTGTCAGACAGAAATACTGGGAGGGTGGTGCTCTTCCTACACTGTAACACGTTGTCAGACAGAAATACTGGGAGGGTGGTGCTCTTCCTACACTGTAACACATTGTCAGACAGAAATACTGGGAGGGTGGTGCTCTTCCTACACTGTAACACGTTGTCAGACAGAAATACTGGGAGGGTGGTGCTCTTCCTACACTGTAACACGTTGTCAGACAGAAATACTGGGAGGGTGGTGCTCTTCCTACACTGTAACACATTGTCAGACAGAAATACTGGGAGGGTGGTGCTCTTCCTACACTGTAACACGTTGTCAGACAGAAATACTGGGAGGGTGGTGCTCTCCCTACACTGTAACTTGATGGAGAAATTTCAGTCCCCTTCAGGCTGACTTCATGACCAAAGATTTAAGTAGTTTCTGCAGAACAATGTCAATCTGTGTATGGTCGACTCAGTGCAAGTAACAAGGGCAGTGTTGTCTGCATTAAGCTTCCTGATCACTTGCTCCTTGATCTTTGTATGGGCCTGCTGATGAATATAACAGAAATAGAAAGCAAAAATAGAGGGTTGGAGCTAAATAGCAAGAAGACTGAAGTCATGGTAATCGGTAAAAAACATGAAATCCCCTCATGCAAAATAACAGCAAATGGCACAACCTTGACACAGGTTGATAAATTTAAATACCTGGGAACGATCATTTCATCAGACGGCAGATGCACATCAGAAATAGCCGGCAGAATCGGCCAAGCCAAAACAGCATTCAAGAAGATGAAAAGCATTCTTACCAACAAATGCCTATCAATTAACTTCAGGAAGAGAGTTCTTGAATGTTACATATAGAACCAATACTGTTGTACAGATGTGAGGCGTGGACAATCAACAAGCAAAGCCAGAACAAGATTGAGGCAGCCGAGATGTGGTTTCTAAGAAGAATGTTGAGAGTTCCATGGATAGCAAAGAAAACAAACGAGACAGTCTTGATGGAGGCAGACACAAGTAGATCACTCATAAGGAAGATTAGGAAAAGACAGGCAACATTTATAGGCCATTTTATGAGGAAGGGGGATTTGGAGCACCTGGTCACAACGGGAAAGCTGGAGGGAAAGAGAGCACCAGGTAGACCCAGGGAGAAAATGCTGGACGGACTTGCGGAGTGGCTGGTGACGAGGAGGGTGAGGGAGATGCTAGGGGCAACGAGAGATAGAGACATCTCGAAGGCCATGATCACCAACGCCATGCGGCAGGGCACCTGATGATGATGATTACAAATTTAACATCAGTACCATATGTTCAAAACTTCACAAAATCCAGACCATGCAGATGCTGATGTGATGTTATGTACATCATGAAAAGTACACAACATTGTCCAAAATCCACAAAAAAAGTCTAAAATCATCAGTGAAATAATCCAAGAGCACCAGCATGTCAACAAACTCTTTTATCAACATTATTCTTAAATCAGATTGCATTTGTGAACAGTGGTTTGGTTTGGTATGATTTTTGTTGCTGTGAAGTTAGGCACTGACCTATCAACAATAAGGCCAACACATGCGGGGATCAAGTATCACTAATCAGTGCTTCTTATTAACTTCATATAATGTTAACTTTGAATGTCGTGTGATCTGGTTTGCTTTTGTTTTAAATTTCGCCAACAGCCTTCATTGCCACAATCCGCCATTTCAAACAGTTCGACGTAAACACTTCTTTCTGCACGAGAAATCCGTTTCCTCCAGTTTCAACCCTTCTTTCTTCACAGACAGGCGCTTGCAAGAGTCATTTTCTCCGCCACGCTCTCCTACTTTTGTTTATACACGTGAACAACTCCTGGTCGTAACCCCTTCAACTCTGAAGCCCTCTGCTGTCTCTGCCATCAAGAATCTTGGCATTGGCTACCATCTTCCGAAAACACGTACCCACAGAGGTGGACGCCGAAAACAAAGAAAAATAACTGTGTTAAGCTCCAGATTTGGCCAACATGATACTAAAAATCCACAGGTGCATGAAGTTTATCACCCTACAACTTCGAATCTGCCACTGAAACTGGACAATTCTTCTCCATGTGTCGACACCAAACCTTCAGTCAATGTCAGAAATTTGATTGACATTCCTCTTCTTCCTGCTGCTGCCACTTCTCACAATGCAACATCCATGAACCTAGCTATCTTCAATGCTCAGTCTGCTTGCCCGAAAGTGAAACGGTCAGCTATGAATTACTTCATTACTGAACACAATGTTGACATTTTCTGTGTCACCGAAACGTGGTTCAAATCTGAGGGTGATGAACCGAAAGTGAAGGATCTGGCACCTCCGGGATTTAAGACATTCTCTTTCCCACGGTCATCCCGTGGAGGTGGCATCGCTCTCGTCATTGCTTCTCCCCTTCTGCCATATGTTTCTACTGTGTCCGGCTTTCCCTTCCACCACTCCTCATTTGAACTTGTACAACTGACTCTGTCTTTTCCTCAATCTTGCGCCCACATTTTCTGCCTCTATAGACCACCACCAAACAGAAAGAACCATCTGTCTGACTCTGATTTTGTTGACCAATTTCATGACCTCTTAGAATACTGCAACAATCTGAAAGGATCTTTAATTCTGACCGGCGACTTCAACATCCACTACGACGTACCCTCCAACAATCTGACTGCAAAGACTACCGAGTTACTCAACACCTTCGACCTAACTCAAGCCATCCAAACTCCAACCCACATTAAAGGACATACACTAGACTGGCTTGTACACAGAGACAGTGACAATATCCTCCAGTCCACTGATGTCATTCAAACTCTCCCTTCTGACCACTACTGCATCCTGAGCCAACTTCAACTATCAAAACCTCCTCCACGTCAAATCTACGTCATGGCCAGAAACCTGTCAACCATCGACTTTCCATCGTTCAACAGCAACCTCCATTCCCAACTCCTCAATTCTCAGCCAACTTCTGCCGACGATCTTGACGCTGTCCTCCGCAATTGCCTCGATCAGCATGCTCCAACCACCCAAAGGAAGGTCTCTCATCGTCCCCCTTCACCCTGGTATGCTGCCGCTGGACCTCAGCTCCAGGCTGCCAAGCGTGAGAGAAGACGTGCTGAGAGACGGATGATCAAACACAAATCAACTGTGCATAAACAATCCTTCCAGTCTGCAAAGAAAGCATTTGATAAACTTGTCCATAGTGCAAAGGTTTCATTCTATAATGCTAAAATTACGTCTGCCACAACTTTTAAACAGCTCTTCAACATTATTAACACTCTTCTCTGTAAAACTAAAAACAGCCCTATACCTTCTCATGTTCCACCTGCTGACCTTCCTCTAGCATTCTCTAACTTCTTTAATGGGAAACTTTTTGACATTCGTGATAGTCTCGATTCGCAAAATACCCCTCCTCTTTCAATGCCTGAACCAACCTTCTCTGGCTGCCCACTGACATCCTTTCAGCCTGTCTCTGAGTCTTTTGTGAAGAAAACTATCAAGGACTCTGCTATCAAAACCAGTGAATTAGACCCCCTCCCAGCTTCTGTTTTGACACAATGTTTGGATACTCTACTCCCATTCTTTACATCTGCCATCAATCATTCACTGGTGTCAGGCATCTTCCCAAGCTCATTCAAATCAGCTATTGTCAAACCTCTCCTAAAGAAACCTTCTCTTGATCCAGATATTCTCAAAAACTACCGGCCTGTCTCCAATCTCCCCTTTCTTTCCAAGGTAACTGAAAAAATGATTTTACACCAACTTCTAGAACATCTTGAATCAAACCATTTATTATATCCCAATCAGTCAGCATATAGATCAGGACATAGCACTGAAACTGCTTTATTGAAAATTGTGAACGATCTTCTGACATCCCCTTGATGATGGTGACATTTCTCTTCTCTCTCTCTTAGATTTGTCTGCTGCCTTCGACACTATAGACCATGAGATACTGCTTTGGCGCCTCCACAACTGCTACGGAATTTCTGGCTCCGCTCTCTCCTGGTTTCAGTCATATCTCTCTGACCGCACACAGACTGTATCTGTAAATGGCTTGCCCTCACCTCCCTCAGCCCTCAGATATGGCGTTCCTCAAGGATCCGTCCTGGGTCCAGTTCTCTTTGTTTTGTACACGCAGCCTCTCGCAAATATTATTCTCCGCCATTCTGTATCACATCATAGCTTCTCAGATGACAATCAAATTTACAATTCTGGTCCCATCTCTAATGTAAACAACATCGTACAAACCACTAAAGCCTGCATTTCCGACGTGAAAGACTGGATGACTTGCAACAAATTACAACTAAACCAAGACAAAACTGAAATGATTTTCATTACTCCTAAAAAACTTCTCAACTGTGACTTAATTCCATCTTCCATATCACTGAATGGGACAGACATCACCCTCTCCCAAAAAGTTAAGAATCTAGGTGTCACCATCGACAACACTCTTAACTTTCAGCAGCATGTCTCAAACATCTGTCGTGTCTGTTACCTTGAACTTCGTAGAATAGGTTCCATCCGTCATCTCCTTACTCTCGAAGCTACTAAAATATTAGTTTGTGCTTTCGTTCTTTCTCGTCTTGACTATTGTAATTCCCTTCTGTCTGGTTCCCCAAAACAGCTCCTTGACAAACTTCAGAAAGTACAGAACCATGCCGCTCGGCTAGTATTTCGGTCTTCCAAATTTCAGCATGTCTCTCCTCTTCTCCAAGACTTGCATTGGTTACCTGTGTTGAAAAGGATCCAACATAAAATTGCTGTTCAGTGCTTCAGATACTTCGACAATTCTATTCCCTCTTACCTGTCTGAATATCTTCAACTATACGTTCCATCTCGTCATCTTCGTACCTCAGCCGATACCCGCTTATTTCGAATCCCAACTTTTCGAACAAAATCATATGGTGAGCGATCCTTTTCTTTTCAAGCCCCTTCCTCATGGAATTCACTTCCCTACCCGCTGAGGCACAAAACAAGTCTTCAGTCATTTAAATCTGGCTTGAAAACGCATCTCTTTCCTCTCTGAAATTTATTAACCTAAAAGAGCTATGCTGTCTGCGCGCTAGCGTGCTTCTGTGTATGTTATTGCTGTGCGCCTATAGATATGTCTCGGGGTGGGAGGAGGATATGTGTGTGTGTGCCAGAGAGTAGGTACTAATATTTGATATTATTAACGGTGTGTATGTGCTTGTGGGATGGAGTGACAGAGGTCCGCCATGTATGATGAAAATTATATTAGGCCTATGTTTTTATGTTCGATGTAATGTGTATTGTACAGTTTGTAAGCGCTTAGGGCTTTCCAGAAAGATTAGGCGCTCTAAATGCCCTTAATAATAATAATAATGTAAGAATGATGAATGTACATTTTCTGCCTGTGGTTAACAATAAAACAAGAAGTCATAGGTGTACATCACCATCACGACAATCAGACTGATGGGTGCCTACAAACACAAGGCAAAACCAACACTAAACAGAAGAACTAAGTCAGCAAGTTCAAAGAGTAAGGCTAAAGGGATGTTAATTATCGGTTATAACAACTACAATAAGGCAGCAACAGACATACCAATATATTAACAGAAAAAGACAAGCAATCCTGGTCAGATTCTGTTGTACATAACATGGGAAAATGATTCACATTAAAAACTTGATCAGCTTTTTCTCCTTCCTGCCAATCCACAGGGCGATTTTCACTTCACGGGGCGAAAGGCACAAAGCTGTATCAATGAAACAACCAAGTCAATGTGGTCAGTGTGCGAAAGCTGAAATGTCAGTCCACATGAAAGAAATAGTACATAACACTACGTTCACATCAGAAAGCAGAAGCTGAATTTCATGGCAGACTGCGCATATTGTAAACATTACATCGCTCTTTTGAATAAGACAAACTTAAATACATTCATTTTTGAGAGAATCAGTTATTTTTACTTCATGGGTTTTACCCGAATTAGTGCAAAATCAACCATTCTTACGCGCAAGGGGAATTTCACAACGAACAGTGATGTACTCCAAGCAGATTTTGCTCGGCAATTTTCTACTTCCTGTGCCCACTATTTGCCGATGTAGAAGTATGAGGGCTTTATGCATTCAATTTTATGTTGATCAAGTCCCAGACATGAAAGTTTCTTGTACTCGTTGTGGCGTATCGCTCAATCGATTGCGCACACTCTTTGAAGTGTCACAAAAATGATCTCTGACGACAGTGTAAATAAACGACAAAATATTGATTTTCGGAACTGTTGTCAGTTGCTGTGGGGAGAAATGCACCCAGGCGCAAAGGTCATTACTTCACTTTCACGTTACATTAATTTTGTGGCTATATTTCAGGTATAGAGTACGTAAATTTAGCTCCGAAGTTCGGTAGTAGCGCGCGCGGCCCGTTCAACGCCATTTCGTAGCCGTGACCATATATCATCATCATCATAGTGAAGGTCTCTGTAGCCATTTGAGGCATCACACATACGGATCATCATCATCATAGTGAAGGTTCTCTGTAGCCATTTGAGGCATCACACATACGGATCATCATAGTGAAGGTCTCTGTAGCCATTTGAGGCATCACACATACGGATCACCATTATCATAGTGAAGGTTCTCTGTAGCCATTTGAGGCATCACACATACGGATCATCATCATCATAGTGAAGGTTCTCTGTAGCCATTTGAGGCATCACACATACGGATCATCATCATCATAGTGAAGGTCTTTGTAGCCATTTGAGGCATCACACATACGGATCATCATCATCATAGTGAAGGTTCTCTGTAGCCATTTGAGGCATCACACATACGGATCATCATCATCATAGTGAAGGTTCTCTATAGCCATTTGAGGCATCACACATACGGATCATCATCATCATAGTGAAGGGTTTCTTTGTAGCCATTTGAGGCATCACACATACGGATCATCATCATCATAGTGAAGGTTCTCTGTAGCCATTTGAGGCATCACACATACAGATCATCATCATCATAGTGAAGGTTCTCTGTAGCCATTTGAGGCATCACACATACGGATCATCATCATAGTGAAGGTCTTTGTAGCCATTTGAGGCATCACACATACGGATCATCATCATAGTGAAGGTTCTCTGTAGCCATTTGAGGCATCACACATACGGATCATCATCATAGTGAAGGTTCTCTGTAGCCATTTGAGGCATCACACATAAGATCATCATCATCATAGTGAAGGTTCTCTGTAGCCATTTGAGGCATCACACATACGGATCACCATCATCATAGTGAAGGTTCTCTGTAGCCATTTGAGGCATCACACATACGGATCACCATCATAGTGAAGGTTCTCTGTAGCCATTTGAGGCATCACACATACGGATATTGTGAAAATCCTGAGACCAAGAACACGTGATTGCTTCATGCCATTGGTAATGGGAAACGATTGTGACAGGTTGTTATGTATGTTATTCATCTGAACCAGATGGGCTGATCATCCATGAACTGTATGACCATGGTGAGTACCTTTGGTGAGCAGCCAAAGCTTTTTTAGAATTCTTCAGTCCTTCTCTGCTCACAGTCAAGGCTTAGGTCAGGTGGACAAAGGTAATGCAGAGTCCTTTGTTTTGCTCACAGTCAAGGCTTAGGTCAGGTGGACAAAGGTAATGCAGAGTCTTTGTTTTGCTCACAGTCAAGGCTTAGGTCAGGTGGACAAAGGTAATGCAGAGTCCTTTGTTTTGCTCACAGTCAAGGCTTAGGTCAGGTGGACAAAGGTAATGCAGAGTCCTTTGTTTTGCTCACAGTCAAGGCTTAGGTCAGGTGGACAAAGGTAATGCAGAGTCCTTTGTTTTGCTCACAGCACTTCTCCTGGATCTGGCCTCAACACAAGCTGTGAAGCACTATGTTGCACTATGTTGGCAGTTTCTCAATAGGTCTGAAGCCACTCTCACTCTCTGGATGGGTGTTTTCTGCAATGATGGCCACCAGCCTGCTCAGCAATATTCTCACCAGGATTATTTCAGCAATGCAGAGCAAGGTTATTCCACAATAGTTGGAAGTCAGATTTCTCTCATTGATCTTGCAAACAGTGATGGTGGCTGCATCATGGAGGGCTTGAGGAAGTTTTCCCTGCCCTCAGCAGCAAACAACTAGACAAGTTTTCTGTTTAATGCTGGACCTCTGTCCTTCCACATCTGGAAGTGGGATGCCATTGATTCTGAGCTTTTCCCATTCTTGAACTACCCTTAACTTTCATGGTATCTTACACCACAGGTTGGTGCTTCATCCAGTTCAGTCTTCACCAGTTCTTTTGGATATATGTCATCATCATCATAATGTGCCCTGCCGCATGGCGTTGGCGGTCATGGCCCTCCATATTCATCTATCCCATGTCACCTCAAGCACATCTTCCACCCTCTCTGTCTTCAGCCACTCTGCAAGTCCGTCCAATATTTTCTCCCTAGGCCTACCCGGTGTTTTCTTTCCCTCAAGCTTTCCTGTTGTGACCAGGTGCTATAATTCCCCTTTCCTCATAAAACGGCTTATAAATGTTGCTCCCAATCTTCTTTATCAATGATCTTCTTATGTCTGCCCCCATCAAGACCGTCTTGTTTGTTTCCTTTACTGTCCATGGAACTCTCAACATTCTTCTTAGAAAATACATTTCGGCTGCCTCAATCTTGTTCTGGCTTTGCATGTTGACTGTCCACGCCTCACAACCATACAACATTATCGGTTCTATATAACAGAACTCTCTTTCTGATGTTAATTGATAGGCATTTGCTGGTAAGAATGCTTTTCATCTTCTTGAATGCTGTTTTGGCTTGGTCGATTCTGCCGGCTATTTCTGATGTGCATCTGCCGTCTGGTGAGATGACCATTTCCAGATATCTAAACTTATCAACCTGTTTCAAAGTTGTGCCATTTGCTGTTGTTTTGCATAATGGGATTTCATGATTTTTACTGATTACCATGACTTCAGTCTTCTTGCTATTTAGCTCCAACCCTCTATTTTTGCTTTCTATTTCTGTTATATTCACAAGTTAAGATTTTGTAAGTCCCTTTTATTTTCTGCAATTAGCACAGTATCATCTGCATAGCGAAAGTTGTTTATCATTTTTCCTCCAACCTTTAATCCAGGGCATTCTTCTAGGTTTCTCATGATAGTTTCGCTGTAAAGTGTAATATCTGATGACATAACACAACCTTGCCTGACTCCTCTTTTGTTATTTTGGAACGAGCTTATATCGTTTTCTATTCTCATTGCTGCCGTTTTTTCCCAATACATATTTCTGAATATTTGTAGATCTTTTCCACCAATAGAGTCTTTCTAGTTAGTTGATTAATTTTTCATGTCTTACGCGATCGAAAGCCCTGGTACAATCAACAAAGCATAAATAAATCCATATTCAACTCAACTGACCTCTCTATGATGGTTTCTAGGATGTATATATGGCATTAATAGTTCCTTTCCCTTCGACAAATCCACACTGTTCTTCTGCTATTTCTCTTTTGATTCTATTCCTTGTCCTCATCATGATTATTCTTAATAGGATCTTGGTTACATGACTCATCAAACTGATTGTATGATGGGACTTCGCATACTATATAGTCCCTGTTTTCTTTGGAAGTGCAATGAAAATTGATTTTGACATATCTTTGGGGATTTTTCCGGTGTCAAAAATTTCATTTAGGAGGACTGTTATATTTTCAATACCGACACACACATATATATCCAGACTTTACATATTGGTGTGTATGTATCTATGCAGGCTATATACAATCTTACTATGAAAAAAAATTAAAACAAAATCTTAAAAAAGGAGAAAGGAAAGGGCAAGTGACCTGGCGTGCCCACGGCGATGTGACACAGCTGTAACTTTTTCTTGTCCTCATGCAAGGGCAGACCACCAATGAAAGTGTGACAGCGCAGCTCTGGCATGGCACTGCCGATACTGCGCATCACTTCCCAGATCTGCATGGCAATTTCACGGGTTGGGGCCAGCACCAAAACCTGGTATTTGACAGAAAAGACAATTATCATTATGCCCTTCATACTACAGGTCAAACTGTTAACAATGTACATTTCCATAATTACATTCTTCATATTAAAGTCATACTGACAGTTTACATACTGTATAGTGTTGTCCATCATGCTATAGTCATACTGACACAGTGACAGTTTAAATATTTCATAATGAGTCCATCATACTACAGGTACAGATCAAACTGTTAACACTGTACACTTCAATAGTCACATCTGTCACACTACAGGTCATACTATGTATAGTCATATCTGTCACATTACAAGTCATACTATGTATAGTCATATCTGTCACATTACAGGTCATACTATGTATAGTCATATCTGTCACATTACAGGTCATACTATGTATAGTCATATCTGTCACATTACAGGTCATACTATGTATAGTCATATCTGTCACATTACAGGTCATACTATGTATAGTCATATCTGTCACACTACAGGTCATACTATGTATAGTCATATCTGTCACATTACAGGTCATACTATGTATAGTCATATCTGTCACATTACAGGTCATACTATGTATAGTCATATCTGTCACATTACAGGTCATACTATGTACAGTCATATCTGTCACACTACAGGTACAGGTCATACTATGTACAGTCACATCTGTCATACTACAGGTACAGGTCATACTATGTATAGTCACATCTGTCACACTACAGGTACAGGTCATACTATGTACAGTCACATCTGTCACATTACAGGTCATACTATGTATAGTCACATCTGTCACACTACAGGAACAGGTCATACTATGTATAGTCATATCTGTCACACTACAGGTACAGGTCATACTATGTATAGTCATATAATATATTTAATAATAATATATTTTATTTATATAGCGCAAAATCTTGATAAAATCAAATCTAAGCGCTGAGCGTATACATGCATACATACCTACATACATATGAGCGTATACATGCATACATACATGCATACATACTTACATACATAAATCTAAGCTGAGCGTATACATGCATACATACATACATACATAAATCTAAGCGTATACATACATACATACATACATACATACGTACGCACATGCATATATAATAATTACAATATTTATATAGCGCAAAATCTCGACAAAATCAAATCCAAGCGCCGAAAAGACACACACGCACACACGCACGCACGCACACACACGCACACACACACACACACACACACACACGCATGGCCACAAATGGGGAGAAAGAATAAAAGCAATAAAAGCAAGAATAAAACCAATGGAAAACCACAGAGAGCACATCATATACAGTTATATATTAAAACAAAGTGATTCCCCTCCGAGCGTAGACAGGCTGCAGAGGGGGGTTGAGTGAGGTTAGGATTTTATGCAGAGGAGAAAAGGTGAGTTTTGAGAGCGGACTTGAAGGAGGCAAAAGTAGGTCGCTGACGGACTGAGAGAGGAAGTTTGTTCCAGGAGAGTGGACCAGAAACAGAGAAGGCTCGTGGACCATAGGTATTGAGCTTAGTGCGTGGAAAGCGAAAAGTCAGAGGATCGGAGGCAGAGCGGAGGGTACGTGAGGGAACATAGATCTCAAGTAGGCTTGACAGGTAATCGGGGGCTGCGTTATTGAGGCTTTTGCAGCACATGGTGTCTAGTTTGTACTGTATGCGCTTTGATACAGGGAGCCAGTGAAGTTGTGCCAGGAGAGGAGATATGTGGTCAGCTTTTTTCTTTTTGAGTACAAGGCGTACAGCATTGTTTTGAATGCGCTGTAGGATGTGAATGGTGGAGGCAGGAAGACCAGACAGGAGTGAATTGCAATAGTCAATGCGAGACATTATGAAGGAGAGAACGAGTTTTGCAGTTGTTTCCACAGAGAGATACTTCTTGATCAGGCTTATACGATGGAGATGATAGTAGCCAGATCTGGCAGTTTGAGAAACAAAGTTGTTCATGGACAGGGTAGAGTCAATGCAGACACCAAGGTTTTTAGCTGAATCAGAAATTGGGACTGATGTGTTACATAATGGGAGAGAAAGAGGAGGCAGCTGGGAAAGTTTCTGACGGGTGCCAATGAGGATAGCTTCTGTCTTGTCGTCATTAAGCTGAAGTCTATTGTGTGTCATCCAGTTCTTAATGTCCGAGTAACACTCAGTGGTGCGAGTCAACAGGCGCTGTAATTATCAGGTGAGTCACTGTCTTGAAGTTGGGTGTCATCAGCATAGAAGTGGTGTTTTATAGAGTGGGAGTTGGTGATGGTGGACAGGGGGGAGGTATAAAGAGTGAAAAGAACAGGGCCAAGGACAGATCCTTGTGGAACACCACAGGTCAGGTATGCAGGTTGAGAATAAGTGCCATTGATGAGAACAGTTTGTTTTCTGTTTGATAAATACGAAGTGAAAAAGGAGAGAGCAATGTCAGAGATGCCAAAAGTATGATGAAGTCTAGAAAGGAGAATACCATGGTCAATGGTATCGAAGGCTGCAGACAGATCAAGGAGTGTGAGGAGAGAGACTTTGCCAGTATCAGTTGCAAGGAGGAGATTGTTGAGAATGTGTAGTAGGGCAGTTTCAGTGCTATGGCACTGACGGTAGGCTGACTGGAAAGGATTGAGGAGATTGTTGGCAGACAGGTGAGAGTTCAACTGGTTGAGGACGACCTTTTCAAGGAGTTTTGACAAGAAAGAGAGATTAGAGATAGGCCTGTAATTTTTCAGTTCATTTGGGTCTAAATTGTGTTTCTTGAGGAGAGGGTGAACAATAGCAGACTTGAAAGAATCTGGGACAGTTCCAGTTTGAAAAGAAGTGTTGATGACAACACTACAGGTACAGGTCATACTATGTATAGTCATATCTGTCACACTACAGGTACAGGTCAAACTATGTATAGTCATATCTGTCACACTACAGGTACAGGTCATACTATGTATAGTCACATCTGTCACACTACAGGTACAGGTCATACTATGTATAGTCACATCTGTCACACTACAGGTACGTCATACTATGTATAGTCACATCTGTCACACTACAGATCATACTATGTATAGTCATATCTGTCACACTACAGGTCATACTATGTATAGTCATATCTGTCACACTACAGGTCATACTATGTATAGTCATATCTGTCACACTACATGTCAAACTATGTATAGTCACATCTGTCACACTACAGGTACAGGTCATACTATGTATAGTCACATCTGTCACACTACAGGTACAGGTCATACTATGTATAGTCACATCTGTCACACTACAGATCATACTATGTATAGTCATATCTGTCACACTACAGGTCATACTATGTATAGTCATATCTGTCACACTACAGGTCATACTATGTATAGTCATATCTGTCACACTACAGGTCAAACTATGTATAGTCATATGTCACACTACAGGTCATACTATGTATAGTCATATCTGTCACACTACAGGTCAAACTATGTATAGTCATATCTGTCACACTACAGGTCAAACTATGTATAGTCACATCTGTCACACTACAGGTACAGGTCATACTATGTACAGTCACATCTGTCACATTACAGGTCATACTATGTATAGTCACATCTGTCACACTACAGGTACAGGTCATACTATGTACAGTCATATCTGTCACACTACAGGTACAGGTCATACTATGTATAGTCACATCTGTCACACTACAGGTACAGGTCATACTATGTACAGTCACATCTGTCACATTACAGGTACAGGTCATACTATGTATAGTCACATCTGTCACACTACAGGTAAGGTCATACTATGTATAGTCACATCTGTCACACTACAGGTACAGGTCATACTATGTACAGTCACATCTGTTACATTACAGGTCATACTATGTATAGTCACATCTGTCACATTACAGGTCATACTATGTATAGTCATATCTGTCACATTACAGTCATACTATGTATAGTCATATCTGTCACATTACAGGTCATACTATGTATAGTCATATCTGTCACATTACAGGTCAATACTATGTATAGTCACATCTGTCACATTACAGGTCATACTATTAGCTATGTATTCAGTCATCATTTTCTGTCACATTACAGGTCATACTATGTATAGTCATATCTGTCACATTACAGGTCATACTATGTATAGTCATATCTGTCACATTACAGGTCATACTATGTATAGTCATATCTGTCACATTACAGGTCATACTATGTATAGTCATATCTGTCACATTACAGGTCATACTATGTATAGTCATATCTGTCACATTACAGGTCATACTATGTATAGTCATATCTGTCACATTACAGGTCATACTATGTATAGTCATATCTGTCACATTACAGGTCATACTATGTATAGTCACATATGTCATACTACAGGTCATACTATGTATAGTCACATCTGTCATACTACAGGTCATACTATGTATAGTCACATCTGTCATACTACAGGTCATACTATGTATAGTCACATGTCATACTACAGGTCATACTATGTATAGTCACATCTGTCATACTACAGGTCATATTATGTATAGTCACATCTGTCACTACAGTCACATTACACGGTCATACACTATATGTAAGTCACATCTGTCATATACTACAGGTCATATATGTATAGTCACATCTGTCATACTACAGGTCATACTATGTATAGTCACATCTGTCACATACTACAGGTCATACTATGTATAGTCACATGTCATACATACAGGTCATACTATGTATAGTCACATTGTCATACATACAGGTCATACTATGTATAGTCACTGTCATACTACAGGTCATACTATGTAAGTCACATCATGTCATACTACAGGTCAAACTATGTATAGTCACATCTGTCACACTATCAACAGGTTCATACTATGTATAGTCACATCTGTCATACTACAGGTCAGTACTATGTATAGTACATCTGTCTCATACGTACAGGTCATACTATGTATAGTCACATCTGTCACATTACAGGTCATACTATGTATAGTCACATCTGTCATACTACAGGTCATACTATGTATAGTCACATCTGTCAACTACATACAGGTCATACTATGTATAGTCACATCTGTCACACTACAGGTCATACTATGTATAGTCACATCTGTCACACTACAGGTCATCAAACTATGTATAGTCACATCTGTCCATACAAGGTACAGGTCAATACTATGTATAGTCATATCTGTCACACTACAGGTCATATTATGTATAGTCACATCTGTCACACTACAGGTACAGGTCAAACTATGTATAGTCCATCTGTCACACTTACAGGTCATACTATGTATAGTCACATCTGTCCATACAGTACAGGTCATACTATGTATAGTCACATCTGTCACATTACAGGTACAGGTCAAACTATGTATAGTCACATCTGTCACACTACAGGTCAAACTATGTATAGTCACATCTGTCACACTACAGGTACAGGTCAAACTATGTATAGTCACATCTGTCACACTACAGGCCATATCTGTCAATCTACAAGGTCAAACTATGTATAGTCACATCTGTCACACTACAGGTACAGGTCAAACTATGTATAGTCACATCTGTCACACTACAGGCCAAACTATGTATAGTCATATCTGTCACACTACAGGTCAAACTATGTATAGTCATATCTGTCACACTACAGGTACAGGTCAAACTATGTATAGTCACATCTGTCACACTACAGGTCAAACTATGTATAGTCATATCTGTCACACTACAGGTACAGGTCATACTATGTATAGTCACATCTGTCACACTACAGGTACAGGTCAAACTATGTATAGTCACATCTGTCACACTACAGGTACAGGTCAAATCTATGTATAGTCACATCTGTCACACTACAGGTACAGGTCAAACTATGTATAGTCACATCTGTCACACTACAGGTACAGGTCATACTATGTATAGTCACATCTGTCACACTACAGGTACAGGTCATACTATGTATAGTCACATCTGTCACACTACAGGTACAGGTCATACTATTTATAGTCATATCTGTCACACTACAGGTCAAACTATGTATAGTCACATCTGTCACACTACAGGTACAGGTCAAACTATGTATAGTCATATCTGTCACACTACAGGTACAGGTCAAACTATGTATAGTCACATCTGTCACACTACAGGTACAGGTCATACTATGTATAGTCACATCTGTCACACTACAAGTCAAACTATGTATAGTCACATCTGTCACACTACAGGTACAGATCAAACTATGTATAGTCACATATGTCACACTACAGGTAGTAGGCCTCCTTCGGTCATGACTGACCATGGACAAAGTACATCCGTTCTAATGTCTAGATGGGCTGTCTGCTTGGTCCAAGCAGCGTTGCCTGTGACTGTACAGACCAATGCGAGAGAGGCAGTCTCTGTCGCAGCGGTCGCATGTGTATGCTGATGCTGGTCTGTTGGCTGTCATCCCTTTTCTGCGAACTCGCTTTTCTGCTGCAGCAGCTGACAGTTTGTCCTCACCAATCCGCAGCTGTTTCTTGAGAGTAGTTCTCCAGCTGTTGCGGTCGTCTGCGAGGTCCTCCCAGGACTCAGTGTTGATCTCAAGCGCCTTTATGTCACGCTTGCAAACGTCTTTGTATCTCAGCTGTGGGCGGCCAATGTTTCTCTGCCCTGTGGCAAGCTCACCATAAAGGATGTCTTTTGGGATGCGACCATCTTCCATGCGGCGAACGTGGCCCAACCAGCGCAGCCGACGCTGTCTCAGCATGGTATGCATGGTTGGGAGGCCAGCGCAGGTTAGGACTTCGGTGTTGGTCACCTTGTCTTGCCAGGAAATGCCAAGTATGCGCCGTAGGCTTCTCAGGTGGAAGGTATTGAGCCTTTTCTCCTGATGAGCATGCGTGGTCCACGCCTCGCTGCCATACAGCAAGGTGCTGAGGACACAGGCGTTGTATACAGCCATCTTTGTCTTTGTGGTCAGCTTGGGATTTGTCCACACCCTTTGTGTGAGGCGGGTAGTGTTGTGGCTGCCTTCCCGATCCTCTTGTCGACCTGTGTCAAGGGAGAGGTTATCGGTGATGGTGGACCCAAGATATGTGAATTGATGGATGGCTTCAAGCTCATAGTCATCAATGGTGATGGCTGGTGGAGATGGCATGTCTTGGCCCAGGACGTTTGTCTTCTTAAGACTGATGGTCAGACCAAAATCTTTGCAGGCCTGGGAGAAGCGGTCCATTAGTGACTGCAAGTCCCGCTGAGTATGGGTCACAACCGCGGCATCGTCGGCAAATAGCATGTCTCTGATGAGGGCTTCACGGACCTTTGTCCTTGCTCTGAGGCGGGCGAGGTTGAAGAGCCTGCCATCTGATCTGGTCCGCAGGTGGATCCCTTCTTGCGCTGTGCTGAACGCATGCCTCAGGAGGAGAGCGAAGAAGATTCCAAAGAGGGTTGGGGCCAGGACGCAGCCTTGTTTCACACCCTGCGTACGTCGAAGGGCTTGGAGAGGTTTCCGTTGAACTGTACCATCCCTTTCATGTTTGAGTGGAAGGACTCAATTAAGCTGTGCAGTTTGGGGGGCAGCCGATTTTTCGGAGAGCCCTGAAAAGGCCATCTCTGCTGACTAGGTCAAAAGCCTTGGTGAGGTCAATGAATGCCACATACAGGGGCATCCGCTGCTCTCTGCACTTTTCCTGGATTTGGCGAAGGGAGAAGACCATGTCTACCGTGGATCTCTCTGCTCAAAAAACCACACTGTGATTCCGGGTAGACGCGTTCAGCCAGTTTCTGCAGGCGGATTAGGAGGACCCGAGCATAGACTTTGCCAACAATGCTGAGGAGCGAGATACCTCTGTAGTTGTTGCAGTCGACTCCTTTCGCCCTTGTTTTTGTACAGGGTGACGATCTTGACGTCCCTCATGTCCTGTGGTACAGCTCCCTCATTCCAACACTGACGTACAGCTCCCTCATTCCAGCACTGACAGAGAACTGCGTGCAAAGGGTGCAGAAGAGAAGTCTTGCAGTGCTTGATGAGGTCTGGGGGAATTCCGTCGTTGCCAGGTGCCTTCCCTGATGCCAGGCTATCAATGGCCTTGCTGAGTTCGTCCACAGTTGGCTCTGCGTCAAGTTCTTCCATTACCGGCATGCACTTGATGGCATCGAGGGCTAAAGGGGACACCATGTTCTGTGTGGAGTAGAGGTTGGAGTAGTGTTCCGCCCATCTTTCCATCTGTTGGCTAGGATTGCTGATTACTTCCCCAGTGGAGGATTTGAGGGGGGCGATCTTGCTCTGTGTTGGTCCCAGTGCCCTCTTGATGCCATCATACATTCCTCGGATGTTGCCTCTTTCAGCAGCACTCTGTATCTCTTCGCTGAGCTCTGTCCAGTACTCGTTTGCGCAACGCCTGGCGTTAAGCTGAACCTTACTTCTGGCAGCCCTGAGGATTTGCAGGTTCTTCTCACTGGGTGACTGCTTATACTTGGTGAGTGCGGCACGCTTGGCCTCAACAGTGGGAGTCATCTCTGATGATTTGGTCTCAAACCAGTCGTGGGACTTCACAGTTTTTTTCCCAAAGGTGGCCATAGCAATGCGGTGCATGGTGTCTCGTAGCGTTTCCCATCTCTCAGTGGCAGAGTCTCTGGGCTGCAATGCATCGTATTCTCTCTGAAAGGCCTCTGCGAACTGTTCTACAAGATCTGGCTGAGACATCTTGCTGACGTCAATGCGAGGGTTCCCTTGTTTCTTTGAGCAGTGGAACTTCTTTGGTTGTAGCCTGATCTTGCAACATACCAGAGAGTGGTCTGTGTCGCAGTCTGCGCTGTGATAAGAGCGAGTGTGGAGAACGTTTTTGATAGCGGCACGTCTTACTAGGATCAAATCCAGTTGGTGCCAATGTTTTGAGCGGGGATGCCTCCAGGAGACTTTGTGCTGAGGCTTCATCTTGAAGGAGTTGGCGATGCACAGTTCATGGCAGGCGCAAAACTCAAGCAGTCGCTGTCCATTCTCATTCATTTTCCCCACTCCAAAGGAACCGAGGCAGAAGGGCCATGAGTCATTGTCTGCACCCACTCTGGCATTGAAGTCGCCCAGGAGAACAAGTTGTTCTGTCCTGGGGATGTTCCTTATGGTTGATGCAAGATTTTCGTAGAACTCATCCTTGGTGTCTGGAGAGGAGGACAGAGTTGGGGCATAAACGCTGATGAGAGTGACATAGCCTTCGGTGGTGTTGAGGCGGAGAGTCAAGAGTCGTTCTGAACCGCCGCTGCCTGGTTCAATCATGTTCAGCAGGCTGTTCCTTACTGCAAAGCCTACTCCGTGCTCTCTTGGGGCATCAGAACTCTTTCCTTGCCAGAAGAAGGTGTAGTCCCTTTCCTTTAGTGTTCCTGAGTCAGCCAGCCGTGTTTCCTGCAGAGTGGCAATGTCCACATTGAGCCTCTTTAGTTCGCTGTTTATGACAGCGGTTTTTCTGGCGTCGCTGATGTCTTGCAGATCTTGGGAGAGCCCAGGCATCATTGTTCGGACATTCCAACAGCCCAGTTTCACTGCTGATCCTTTTCCTGATCCGTTTCTTGAATTTGAATTTTTCTTTTTGTTTGGTGCGGTAATTAACGACCTGCTTGTCAGATTTTCTCCTAATCTTCATGCACCCAATGAAGAAGGCAGGTCGTGGTGGGACAGCACCTAACTGGCTGGGGGCTGCCCAGCTTAGGTGGGCGGTAGCTGTCCAGTAAGACACGAAGGTCTCTCCCACTGTCAAAAGCAACCCCTGGCGTCAGCTCTACACCAGTTGAGCAATGACTTATCACCGGTATCTGTTGCTTTCCGTGTTGTGCCGACACTAGTGTTAGTAGCGAGGCTGGAGTGTCCTCTCCAGGTCGTAGGTGCAGAGTGTTTGTGGATGAACGGACAGATGTAAGCCTGGGCAGTGTAATATGGAAGACAGGCTGTTGCCCATGCAACTTGTCCCCCCTCTCCACCTCGCTGACAGATCCAAAGGAACAGCAGGGCTGTTACGTTTTGGTGCCAACGCGGCCGCAGGAGCTGCCGGAAAGTGACAAAGTTTGCCATCCAACCGCCTTAGGGGCCCCACACCGGATTTACTGTCAGGGTTTACTCCCTTAGCTAGATGGCCGTGGGTAGCTCTCCAGAGCTGGCGCCCTTTGATGGATCTAATTTATTTCCACCAGGGTTTCTAGCCACCCTCCTCACCATGCTCCTGAGAGGACTGGTGGGGTTGCTGGTTTAGTCGCCAGCAATTCGACCCTGTGACAGGTAGTACTGGGTTCCAGGTTACCAGTAGCGGATACATCTATCCGACCTGACACTACAGGTACAGGTCAAACTATGTATAGTAAACACTACAGGTCATACTATGTATAGTCACATCTGTCACACTACAGGTCATACTATGTATAGTCACATCTGTCACACTACAGGTCAAACTATGTATAGTCACATCTGTCACACTACAGGTACAGGTCAAACTATGTATAGTCACATCTGTCATACTACAGGTACAGATCAAACTATGTATAGTTTAAAAACAAGGGTCATTCACCATACAGGCATGAGCGTATCCTAGCTCAAAATCTTGTGGTGTGTGTGTGTGTGTGTGTGTGTGTGTGTGTGTGTGTGTGTGTGTGTGTGTGTGTGTGTGTGTGTTGTGTGTGTGTGTATGTTTGTGTGTGTGTGTGTGTGTGTGTGTGTGTGTGTGTGTGTGTGTGTGTGTGTGTGTGTGTGTGTGTGTGTGTGTGTGCCATCCCAGTTTGCTTGTGCTTTGCGCTCTGGAGGTTTGGTCATTGTTCGTGATTGCTTTGGTGAATAATGAGAATACGTGCCTTGGTTTGATCCCTGAATCACAATTTGGCACCTTATAAATTTACGTCATTATTATTATTTAATTATTGTTATTGTTATATTACTATTATTATTATAATATATAAAACCTGGTATGTTTCCATGCTGAAACACAAACACATACCTGCGTGGACCGGGCAGTGGGTTCAATGCCCTCCAAGGCTACAACGGAAAACACACAAGTCTTCCCTGTGCCTGACTTGGCTTGCACTATCAGATCTGTGCAGTCAACAAGTTTAACTCAGTAACTGTTCACGATTGACAATCATCACTCCATCACATGGCATGATATCCAAATGAGCAATCAATTCATCAGGAGTCAGTATTATAACCATCACAATCAACAACAGGCAGTTCATCAGGTGTCAGTACATTACAATCATCAAAATCAACAAGTCAATTCATCAGGTGTCAGTACATTACAATCATCACAATCAACAAGCCAATTCATCAGGTGTCAGTACATTACAATCATCAAAATCAACAAGTCAATTCATCAGGTGTCAGTACATTACAATCATCACAATCAACAAGTCAATTCATCAGATGTCAGTACATTATAATCATCACAATCAATAAACAAACCATCATTCATCAGCTGTCAGAACACGCAATGATCATCACAACCAGGACAAATCGTCAAACTACAAAGTATGAAACAGGGTTAACAATTACAATACATACAAATACATCATTACATCAATACATGTGTACAAATGGGAATACATCAATTGTCATGTAATTACTTATGAAAGTTTTGAAACCCGAAATCAACATCATGACATTGGATTTCAAGAATATTAAAATGTAACAACTTGAAGTCAAGGGTAATGAACACATGTACACTGATACAGTGTTTGCAGAAAGGAGTATCCTTACATAAAATTTTAAAAATTAACATTTCCACCGGAAACGTATTCCAGTCAAGTGTTTCCGAAATACTCAGCCATCAGAAATTACACGCTGCTCGCAAGAGTCCACAGCTGACTCAAAATAAAACACACTGAACTGTGGCTCCAGGCCCTAACTGTGACCAAGTTAGCATCTACCCGTTACAGAAAGTGTTTGTAGACTCCTGTGTGTCAGCCACAATGGAGTGCTCATCAAACTAGAAAACTGAATGTCAAATTGATCAAGACAAAAAAACAGGACGTTCTATCATATAAAAAAACTATCATGTAAAAACAGAAAACAGGACATTATATCATATAAAAACTGTCAAATCAAGGGGAAAAAATAGGACACTATATCATATCAACAGTCATATCAAGACAGAAAACAGAACACTATATCATAACAACAGTCATATCAAGACAGAAAACAGAACACTATATCATAACAACAGTCATATCAAGACAGAAAACAGAACACTATATCATAACAACAGTCATATCAAGACAGAAAACAGAACACTATATCATAACAACAGTCATATCAAGACAGAAAACAGAACACTATATCATAACAACAGTCATATCAAGACAGAAAACAGAACACTATATCATAACAACAGTCATATCAAGACAGAAAACAGAACACTATATCATAACAACAGTCATATCAAGACAGAAAACAGAACACTATATCATAACAACAGTCATATCAAGACAGAAAACAGAACACTATATCATAACAACAGTCACATCAAGACAGAAAACAGAACACTATATCATAACAACAGTCACATCAAGACAGAAAACAGAACACTATATCATAACAACAGTCACATCAAGACAGAAAACAGAACACTATATCATAACAACAGTCACATCAAGACAGAAAACAGAACACTATATCATAACAACAGTCACATCAAAACAGAAAACAGAACACTATATCATAACAACAGTCACATCAAGACAGAAAACAGAACACTATATCATAACAACAGTCATATCAAGACAGAAAACAGAACACTATATCATAACAACAGTCATATCAAGACAGAAAACAGAACACTATATCATAACAACAGTCATATCAAGACAGAAAACAGGACACTATATCATAACAACAGTCATATCAAGACAGAAAACAGAACACTATATCATAACAACAGTCATATCAAGACAGAAAACAGAACACTATATCATAACAACAGTCACATCAAAACAGAAAACAGAACACTATATCATAACAACAGTCATATCAAGACAGAAAACAGAACACTATATCATAACAACAGTCACATCAAAACAGAAAACAGAACACTATATCATAACAACAGTCATATCAAGACAGAAAACAGAACACTATATCATAACAACAGTCATATCAAGACAGAAAACAGAACACTATATCATAACAACAGTCATATCAAGACAGAAAACAGAACACTATATCATAACAACAGTCATATCAAGACAGAAAACAGAACACTATATCATAACAACAGTCATATCAAGACAGAAAACAGGATGTTATACTTATATTATATAAAAACTGTCAAACCAAGAAAGAAAGTAAAAGCTTACTACAGAAAACTGTTAAACGAAAAAATACAAACAAGAGGCTAAACTATCTATATAAGTCCCAAAAAAAGAATGAAAACAAAAGGCTATACAAAAGGATAGATCTTACAAAAGGCTATGCTACTATAAAAAACTGTCAAATCAAGACAGGAAACAAGAGGGAGGCTACACTATACAAACACAGTTAGGCATGTGACCAATATACTAAAAAGTTTAAGTAGGTATCCTCTCTCCGTTTCACCAACACAATGAAAGAAAAGCTGAAAAAAAAAGTAAGTATAACTATAAGAAGCCCTGGGACATACTCTCTTAGAAATCTTTTAAGGGATTAAAGTCTATGCAGTCTGGTCCATTTTCAGACATCAATCAAGACAATCAGTGTTTAAAAAGGTGTTTTCTACACTATTTAATTCAAAAACATGTACATGTATATCAAATCATAAATAATATTATCAATACTTATGCTGCTTTGAAACTAAGAAGCTGGATTATGGTCAATGAAACATTTTGGATAAGACTGCATGACAAATGACAGAGCTTATGCTTCACTTACTTTCACAATCTATCCTGGCATAAACCAAACTCGAAAGAACAGAAATCTGAGATGTTGGTCAGGAGATTTGAGGGTCAATGGTGCATCCATGAAAAGGATGAGGCTTGACTGAAATATGATTCCAGTCTTACCAATGAGCCCACAGCACACTGAGTTCTGGGTACAAGCTGGGACAAGAAAAAAAACTTTTTTGGGGGGGGGGGGGGGGCGATTTGGCTTCATGACCTTCCACTCAAACTAGTCAAAGTCAAGAGTTCACTGTCTTAATCAATTCACCATGATGAGTGGTCACAGTTTATTTCATAAGAACATGTGTGGCATTTCTATTCTGTCTGGCTCTGTTGCATCTTGACTACATGACAGATAAACTACACTATAGCCGGCCTACTCTGTGTGTGTGTGTGTGTGTGTGTGTGTGTGTGTGTGTGTGTGTGTGTGTGTGTGTGTGTGTGTGTGTGTGGTTTATGTGTGTGTGTGTGTTTGTGTGTGTGTGTTTATAACATAATTTTACACATTATATGTTTACATAGGCCTACACACTTGTGTGTATGTATACATTGTCAGAGCAAGTGTGTACATATTTATACATGTACACACTTGTGCGCATGTGCATGGTATACAATCCCAATCAACGTGACTAAAACTGACTAGGCTAGTCATTTCCTAATACTGCTAGTACAGTAAATAGTAGTACACTGTGAGTGTGACTAGTAAGTAGTATAGTATTACTATTACTGTATTACTATTACTGTATTAGTATTAGCCTTCTAGTAGTAGCCTATAGTCATAGAATTTAAGGTCAATATCACCGCTGTTATTTCAATATTTGACAAGGGTTACCCTAATGGTTGCACCTTTATCCAACTTGGTACATAAACAGGTTTACTCAGTCACTTACCAAGCCCACATCTGCCCAACGGGATAGCTTTCAGCTGAATTGGAGACGGTCTCTCAAATCCAGCATTCTTTAACCCGTTCAACACCGGTTTCGACAACAGTAAACCCGCAAAGTCCACCGATTCTGAAATTAATACGTCGTTTGTTCTCGCCTTTTCGGCAAAATCATGTGCCACCGCCATAACGGTCAATTATACCTTATTCTGAGCAGAAAAGTCTTTTGAAGGGTGAGAATTATTGACAGAAATTCGTATGAACTCGCTCTCTACGTCGACCATTCGTACAGGTTCCTAAAATTCACCAGAAGTTGCAAGCCACTACAGAATAACCAAATATATGTATTTCCCAAATAAGAATAAAGACGGATGCAGGCATTGATCCCATGTACGTTTGGTGTGTGTGACTCAGATTGTAAACCTTACTTTTGTCATAAAACCCACCAAAGGATTTATGAACACCACAGTAAGATAAAAACAAGAAAGAAAATAATCCAAACGATTAAGTAGGGAAATTCGGCCACAGCTAAACGTGTTACATCATTCATGTAGGCTTGTTCAATTGTTGGTTCCTTTGATAGAGCCATGGATTCAAGATCCGGCAGGGACGTCTCGACATGTCCCAGGTTCGATACATCCCAGGTTCGATGGCCGATTTTGGACTGCGAAATGTGGAGTGAGTTCCGTGTGTGCGAAAACAGACTCGGGAAACAATGTATGGGAACATGGGTGGTAGGTATTACAGGGCGGATGGTCGGTGCTGAAAGATTAAAGAACATGAGCATTCTTTCTGTGTGCATGTGTGCATCTCTCTCTCTCTTCTCTCTTTCACGCATGCAAGCACGCGCGCGCCGCATGCCACGATCGCGCGATAAAAATACGCGACACACGGACGCAAAAAAGAGACGTTTTGTACCTGGGACGTATCGAACATGGTACGCATCGAACCTTGGCTGTATCGAACCTGGGACGTATCGAACATGGTACGCATCGAACCTGGGACGTATCGAACATGGTACGCATCGAACCTTGGCTGTATCGAACCTGGGACGTATCGAGACGTATCCGATCCAATATATCGAGTTCAACCCCAGTCTGCCGCCCATCTTCATGTAAAAAATACATTTTCCTGCCATCATGTGTCAGCTTAATGTTTCATAATTTCCTCTCCCCCATTCTAAGATCTCGCCATCGCATTGTGGTTTGAGCAGGCTCGAGAAATCTGCCATTGCTGCAAAGACGTTATAAATAGATATTGCTGGCAAATGTTGAAATTGTCCGAGTGCAACAAATCCCTGTTACACAAACTGCAAACTCCAACACAAACTGGCAGTTTGAAGAGAGGTTTCAGGTCGAAACGGATGATAAAGATTGTTGGCGGAAAGATGCCGATCAGTGAACTGCTCCAAAACCACTTGCTCCAAGAGCTTTAGAAATGAATGGCAAACTGGAGACAGGACGATGATATTTGAGAATGTTGGAATCGAGACTATTCTTCATTTATCAGAGATCAAACAATGGCTGTTTTGAGCAAAGATGAAACAGACCGAGTGAGAAGAGAGGTATTAATGATATGTATTGACATAATGTCTCGCATTGACTATTGCAATTCACTCCTGTCTGGTCTTCCTGCCTCCACCATTCACATCCTACAGCGCATTCAAAACAATGCTGTACGCCTTGTACTCAAAAAGAAAAAAGCTGACCACATATCTCCTCTCCTGGCACAACTTCACTGGCTCCCTGTATCAAAGCGCATACAGTACAAACTAGACACCATGTGCTACAAAAGCCTCAATAACGCAGCCCCGATTACCTGTCAAACCTACTTGAGATCTATTTCCCTCACGTACCCTCCGCTCTGCCTCCGATCCTCTGACTTTTCGCTTTCCACGCACTAAGCTCAGATACCTATGGTCCACGAGCCTTCTCTGTTTCTGGTCCACTCTCCTGGAACAAACTTCCTCTCTCAGTCCGTCAGCAACCTACTTTTGTCTCCTTCAAGTCCGCTCTCAAAACTCACCTTTTCTCCTCCGCATAAAATCCTAACCTCACTCAACCCCCCCCCCCCCCCCTCTGCAGCCTGTCTCCCTCGGAGGGGAATCACATGGTTATAATATATAATTGTATATGCTATGCTCTCTATAATTTTCCATTGCTTTTATTCTTGCTTTTATTGCTTTTATTCTTTCTCCCATTTATAGCCATGCGTGTGTGTGAGTGTGTGTGTGTGTGTGTGTGTGTGTGTGTGTGTGTGCGTGCGTGCGTGCGTGTGTGTGCGTGCGTGCGTGCGTGCGTGGCTTGCGTGTGTGTCTGCTTCAGCGCTTAGATTTGATTTTATCAAGATTTTGCGCTATATAAATATTGTAATTATTATTAATTATTATTATTATATGCGTTATGGATGGAAGAAGCTCGAGAAGTGTTTGTGAGAAGACAGAGTTAAGTCGAGTTCACAAGATGTGAATGTTTCTTTTAGGGGGCTAACGATCAATTTCAGAGACTAGTAGCCGACATTTGGTGATAGGCCCGTGAAAGGAGGACCAGGAAGGGAAAGAAGAAAAGAAGTTGTGTAAAGCTTGGCTTTTGGAGACTTGAACACCTCATCGAGCATACCCATCGGAGATGGAATAAGCAGAATATGCAGCAACATACCTGCTTCACAGTGTGAACAAAACAGCATTCAACAAAAATTGTTTGAACTCTAACAACATACAAGAACCAGAAAAACACCAAAACAGAATCTGAACGCGTATTTTATATAACCAGGCAAGACAGGCGCAAATTTTCGGCCAACTGACTTTTGTTAATCGTGAATGTATGATCACAACAAACAAACACCACATACAAAAATTAGGAGACAAAGACTGAAACTTCTCTGCTGCTTTGTCCAGTGTGAGAAGAGGATTAAAATGAAATCATGATGTGTTTGTGAGTAATGGCAAGAAATGGGGAGACGGGAAGCAAAGATGATGGCAGAGGGGAAAACATAAACAAAGAATCAGACAGACATAGAATTATACGGCAGAAGAACAAACATTGCAGGGGGTGCTGAATGGAGTGGACGACTGGGAATACACAGCAGATATTCCACAAGGCGAAAACACACATAGTTTTCCAATGCAATGAGGAAAACTGATTATACATGGACAAATGTTATCAAATTAAAACAATAGGAACAGAATAAATTGAAGAGAAGAGAAAGGGGGGGGGGGGAGAGAGAGAGATCATTTGGTGTAGAAAGGCGATACAACTGTGGTAAAGATAGAACCAGGTACAGCGTGAAACTCTGGGCAGAGCCAGACAGCAGAAGATCCTCAGAAAAGGAACCCCCGTCAAGCAAGTGTTCCACCCTTAACTCCTGACACTCCAAGGGGATCAGGCCACATCCAGGTCATGACTTCTGGATGCCTTTCTGTTGTTACCATTTTTACAATTTTTTAATGGAAACTAGTGTCCATCTGGGTTTCAATCCGTGTGTCCAAGGTGGTCAAGCTTCTCAACACTAAGTGTGTCCAAGGTGGTCAAGCTTCTCAACACTAAGTGTGTCCAAGGTGGTCAAGCTTCTCAACACTAAGTCACCCTTGTGACAGATACCTTAACCACGTGGCTATCAGTCACGGCAACAAATAGGGAAAATCTAATAAGTCTTGTAATAAGTCCACTATTGTTTCTACTCAACCACATCCAGCTGTTGCTCTTTTAAGCTGTTTCTGCCATTGCCTTTAGGGCTCTGGCCTTCCCAGAAATCGTGGGCTGTTTCATGAGGTACTAGGCTAATGTGCCTATCAACCCTCTTGCACCAACCTCTATGAATAGGACTTTTGCATGAAAGCTGGATTAGTTTCCTCAAGTTGCCGGCTAGACTGACATACATTTCAGTCTTGTAGATATGGGCTTTCATATGCTTTCATATGGCACAATGGATTCGATCGGAATCGTTTGTTTTGATGAATAGGAATGGAGAACTATGTGTGTTTTCGCCTTGTGGAATATCTGCTGTGTATTCCCGGTCGTCCACTCCATTCAGCACCCCCTGTTTCCACGCTCCGGATGTCACAGCTTTTTCAGGCCACAGAAGGTTGCCAGAACTTTTTGTGGCGTGGTGGCGCTTTTCGTTTGTTTGTTTGTTGATTGGTTGGTTGGTTGGTTGGTTGACTTGGTTGGCTGGCTGGTTGGCTGGTTGGTTGGTTAGTTGGTAGTTGTTTTTTTTCACTGGCAGCACTAGTCACTTTACGATCTTTGAAGGACTTGATTGTGCCTCCATGTGTGTCTTTCTTGGGTTAGCAGTAATTTGTATGAGCTCAGGACATGTTCCACTGTCTGTTTACCTTAGCAGAGTAGACACGCAGGATCATCTGATATCCTGCATTTCACCAGATTTGCATTCGAGATGGTCATACAGATCTGAGGATGAAACTGATTCTTAGAGGGGCATGTGCCACATGTCATTCAGCTTAGACTTCTTTGAAGGGCATTTTTCTACATTGTCCATTGCCATTGATGATCTCACTGGATTGTTTTCTGGGTTCCGTTGGCAACCTCTTATTTCTTTATCTCTCATTTCATCCCGTTTAGCTCTTCATTGGCCTTTGATCAACATCCCATTTTCTGTTGATCCCAGTCCCTGCTATTGGTCTGCGTTTGTCCTGTCATTCTTTGACCATGAGGCGTTCCTTCGTTCCTGTTTCTGCTGTCTCCCACATTTTCCACTTTCTGCCTGTCATCAGCTTGTGCTGTCCTGATCTCACAACCTTATCTGCAAAGTCACGTGTCCTCAAGCATACTAAGGAACCTGACCTTTTCTGCCTTGTACTCTTTAACAATGGATTTTACAGGTAGCTTGAGCTGTGCCTGGCGACAATACAGCGCAACGTCAGTGAGACTGGGTGGGACACCAAGCCATTTCCTTGTGTATTTGTTGATTTTGGCCTCCATTGATTCCACTGTGCTAGTATTGATATCGTACATCAGTAAATGCCAGAGGACCTTTGGAATCAGCATGAACTGCATGCACCAGACCTTTTATTTACCAGTGGTGCCACACTGATCAGTTACGTGCAGGCTGTCTAATGCCGTTTCCTTGGTTTCCTTCCCACTTTGTGTGTGTTTTAAAGTAGGGAGTCATCGTATCAACTTCCGAGGTTCTTGACTGGTTCTTGTGTTACTGTAGGAATGGCTTGGTTGGCCACCGTACACTTTCCTGTTTCCGCTCTTTTACCTTGCTGTCTCTTTCACTCACTGTGTCTTGCTGTCTGTCTCTGTCACTCACTGTGTCTTGCTGTCTGTCTCTGTCACTCACTGTGTCTTGCTGTCTGTCTCTGTCACTCACTGTGTCTTGCTGTCTGTCTCTGTCACTCACTGTGTCTTGCTGTCTGTCTCTGTCACTCACTGTGTCTTGCTGTCTGTCTCTGTCACTCACTGTGTCTTGCTGTCTGTCTCTGTCACTCACTGTGTCTTGCTGTCTGTCTCTGTCACTCACTGTGTCTTGCTGTCTGTCTCTGTCACTCACTGTGTCTTGCTGTCTGTCTCTGTCACTCACTGTGTCTTGCTGTCTGTCTCTGTCACTCACTGTGTCTTGCTGTCTGTCTCTGTCACTCACTGTGTCTTGCTGTCTGTCTCTGTCACTCACTGTGTCTTGCTGTCTGTCTCTGTCACTCACTGTGTCTTGCTGTCTGTCTTTTTCATTCACTGTGTCTTGCTGTCTGTCTCTGTCACTCACTGTGTCTTGCTGTCTGTCTCTGTCACTCACTGTGTCTTGCTGTCTGTCTCTGTCACTCACTGTGTCTTGCTGTCTGTCTCTGTCACTCACTGTGTCTTGCTGTCTGTCTCTGTCACTCACTGTGTCTTGCTGTCTGTCTCTGTCACTCACTGTGTCTTGCTGTCTGTCTCTGTCACTCACTGTGTCTTGCTGTCTGTCTCTGTCACTCACTGTGTCTTGCTGTCTGTCTTTTTCACTCACTGTGTCTTGCTGTCTGTCTCTTTCACTCACTGTGTCTTGCTGTCTGTCTCTGTCACTCACTGTGTCTTGCTGTCTGTCTCTGTCACTCACTGTGTCTTGCTGTCTGTCTCTGTCACTCACTGTGTCTTGCTGTCTGTCTCTGTCACTCACTGTGTCTTGCTGTCTGTCTCTGTCACTCACTGTGTCTTGCTGTCTGTCTCTGTCACTCACTCTGTCTTGCTGTCTGTCTCTTTCACTCACTGTGTCTTGCTGTCTGTCTCTGTCACTCACTGTGTCTTGCTGTCTGTCTCTGTCACTCACTGTGTCTTGCTGTCTGTCTCTGTCACTCACTCTGTCTTGCTGTCTGTCTCTTTCACTCACTGTGTCTTGCTGTCTGTCTCTGTCACTCACTGTGTCTTGCTGTCTGTCTCTGTCACTCACTGTGTCTTGCTGTCTGTCTCTGTCACTCACTGTGTCTTGCTGTCTGTCTCTGTCACTCACTGTGTCTTGCTGTCTGTCTCTGTCACTCACTGTGTCTTGCTGTCTGTCTCTGTCACTCACTCTGTCTTGCTGTCTGTCTCTTTCACTCACTGTGTCTTGCTGTCTGTCTCTGTCACTCACTGTGTCTTGCTGTCTGTCTCTGTCACTCACTGTGTCTTGCTGTCTGTCTCTGTCACTCACTGTGTCTTGCTGTCTGTCTCTGTCACTCACTGTGTCTTGCTGTCTGTCTCTGTCACTCACTGTGTCTTGCTGTCTGTCTCTGTCACTCACTGTGTCTTGCTGTCTGTCTCTGTCACTCACTGTGTCTTGCTGTCTGTCTCTGTCACTCACTCTGTCTTGCTGTCTGTCTCTGTCACTCACTGTGTCTTGCTGTCTGTCTCTGTCACTCACTGTGTCTTGCTGTCTGTCTCTGTCACTCACTGTGTCTTGCTGTCTGTCTCTGTCACTCACTGTGTCTTGCTGTCTGTCTCTGTCACTCACTGTGTCTTGCTGTCTGTCTCTGTCACTCACTGTGTCTTGCTGTCTGTCTCTGTCACTCACTGTGTCTTGCTGTCTGTCTCTTTCACTCACTGTGTCTTGCTGTCTGTCTCTTTCACTCACTCTGTCTTGCTGTCTGTCTCTGTCACTCACTCTGTCTTGCTGTCTGTCTTTTTCATACCTAGCTCTGCCAACAAACTCACCACATCCACGTTTTCTCTGACTTTGACCAACTGCTTGACCACTACTGCCTCTTACCTGGAAATCTCATCATTCTAGGTGACATCAATGTCCACTATGACAACACTCACCGTTATGACACAAGACATATCATCAACTCTCTGTCCAATCACAATATGACTCAACACATTTCTGAACCAACCCATCAAAAAGGTCACATTCTTGACTGGATCATTTCTCGTGATCACCACAATTCAGCTACTAACAACTGCTTAGTTCTTTCTACCCGTCTAACTTCAGCCCTTCCATCTGACCACTCTGCAATTCTCTGTTCTCTTGACATTTCTCCTCCTTCCCGTACCACGCGCACAGTGACTCGACGCAATCTCAAATCTATCGACCTCTCCACATTTTCATCTGATGCCTCCCGTCTCCTTTCTGAAAAGTCACATAACCTTGCCGATGAATTCTATACTACTCTCCACCATCTTCTGGACACTCATGCTCCAGCCACAACCCGTCTTTTACCTGACCGCCCCCCTACCCCCTGGCTCACTCATGAGATTGCCTGTGCAAAACGTGCCCGCCGCAGAGCAGAGCGCCGCTGGCGCAAATCCAAACTCACTGTACACAGGCAACTTTTCCAAGCCTCTAAAACAAAAGTATCCACCCTCATTGCATCTGCAAAAACAAGCTATTTCCAAACCAAAATCCTGAATGCCTCTTCTTCAAAAGAACTCTTTACAACCATGAATCATCTCCTTGGCACACGAAAAGACTTACCTCTCCCAACAAAACATACAAATGAAGAACTCCCATCTGTATTCTCTAAGTATTTCACCACCAAAATACAAACTCTTCGTGACAGGCTTGACAGGACACCCTGTCAACCATGCCCACCTGACCCTTCCTTCTCTGGCACACCTCTCACTACTTTTACCCCAGTCTCACAAGAAGAAATTTTCAACACAATCAGATCCATGTCGTTCAAAACCTGCGAACTGGATCCTCTTCCAGGTTCTCTCTACTCCGATTGTCTCCCTACTCTCCTCCCATTCATCACTGACATCATCAACACTTCTTTTCAAACTGGAACTGTCCCAGATTCTTTCAAGTCTGCTATTGTTCACCCTCTCCTCAAGAAACACAATTTAGACCCAAATGAACTGAAAAATTACAGGCCTATCTCTAATCTCTCTTTCTTGTCAAAACTCCTTGAAAAAGTCGTCCTCAACCAGCTGAACTCTCACCTGTCTGCCAACAATCTCCTCAATCCTTTCCAGTCAGCCTACCGCCAGTGCCATAGCACTGAAACTGCCCTACTACACATTCTCAACAATCTCCTCCTTGCAACTGATACTGGCAAAGTCTCTCTCCTCACACTCCTTGATCTGTCTGCAGCTTTCGATACCATTGACCATGGTATTCTCCTTTCTAGACTTCATCATACTTTTGGCATCTCTGACATTGCTCTCTCCTTTTTCACTTCGTATTTATCAAACAGAAAACAAACTGTTCTCATCAATGGCACTTACTCTCAACCTGCATACCTGACCTGTGGTGTTCCACAAGGATCTGTCCTTGGCCCTGTTCTTTTCACTCTTTATACCTCCCCCTGTCCACCATCATCAACTCCCACTCTATAAAACACCACTTCTATGCTGATGACACCCAACTTCAAGATAGTGACTCACCTGATAATATACAGCGCCTGTTGACTCGCACCACTGAGTGTTACTCGGACATTAAGAACTGGATGACACACAATAGACTTCAGCTTAATGACGACAAGACAGAAGCTATCCTCATTGGCACCCGTCAGAAACTTTCCCAGCTGCCTCCTCTTTCTCTCCCATTATGTAACACATCAGTCCCAATTTCTGATTCAGCTAAAAACCTTGGTGTCTGCATTGACTCTACCCTGTCCATGAACAACTTTGTTTCTCAAACTGCCAGATCTTGCTACTATCATCTCCATCGTATAAGCCTGATTAGGAAGTATCTCTCTGTCGAAACAACTGCAAAACTCGTTCTCTCCTTCATAATGTCTCGCATTGACTATTGCAATTCACTCCTGTCTGGTCTTCCTGCCTCCACCATTCACATCCTACAGCGCATTCAAAACAATGCTGTACGCCTTGTACTCAAAAAGAAAAAAGCTGACCACATATCTCCTCTCCTGGCACAACTTCACTGGCTCCCTGTATCAAAGCGCATACAGTACAAACTAGACACCATGTGCTACAAAAGCCTCAATAACGCAGCCCCCGATTACCTGTCAAGCCTACTTGAGATCTATGTTCCCTCACGTACCCTCCGCTCTGCCTCCGATCCTCTGACTTTTCGCTTTCCACGCACTAAGCTCAATACCTATGGTCCACGAGCCTTCTCTGTTTCTGGTCCACTCTCCTGGAACAAACTTCCTCTCTCAGTCCGTCAGCAACCTACTTTTGCCTCCTTCAAGTCCGCTCTCAAAACTCACCTTTTCTCCTCTGCATAAAATCCTAACCTCACTCAACCCCCCTCTGCAGCCTGTCTCCGCTCGGAGGGGAATCACTTTGTTTTAATATATAATTGTATATGATGTGCTCTCTGTGGTTTTCCATTGGTTTTATTCTTGCTTTTATTGCTTTTATTCTTTTCTCCCCATTTGTGGCCATGCGTGTGTGTGTGTGTGTGTGTGTGTGTGTGTGTGTGTGTGTGTGTGTGTGTGGTGGTGCTTTGATTTAATGTCTATTCACTAAAGTGATTTTAGACAACAACAAAAAAACAAAAAACAAAAAAACAAAAAAACAAAAAAAACAACAAAAAAACAAACAAAACAAAAAACAAAAAAAAGGGGGGGGGTGATAAGAGGAGTGAAGAGAATATTTGAAAATTGTCAATTTTGAACTTGAGAAAAGATGATCCAGAAAACAACTGTTTTGAAGAGGGGAAGGTAAAACTAACAAATAATGTTACCATAATTAACGATTTAAACAAACTAAGAAACAAAATTGATAAATATCTGGAAGAAACGAAAAAAAAAATAAAACTAATAATTGACTAACCATAACAGTGAACAAGTGAAATAACATTTTAAAGGTAATTCGCTATAGGACTTTTTGACAGGCTAACAAAAAATTCATACAGTAATGATGATGAGGCAAATATATCAGAAACTGTACTCATAGATAGTGTTGGAATATGTCGTTTTACCTTAACGCAAGAAAGAATATGACTATGTGTTATCTTCTTTCCACACAGACATACTATGTTCTTGGTGTATTTTGTTTTGAATGCATCAAGTTTCCATCTATACATAAGGGATTGTATAATTCTGCTGGCATGAAGCTGCTTAAGTATTTTGCTAATTTCAAAGTTCATGTGACATTTATCATACTTTTTCTGTTTTAATTGGAACTGCTTCCAGACGTAGTTGTCTACTAAAGTGTAATTCTCGTGCAACGAGAGAGAAAGCTGGATATTGTTTGAATCTGGTGAGTTATTAGCTCCCCGTTTGGCAGCCCTGTCAACTTTATCATTATAACGAAAAGAACTATGAGAAGGTATCCAGCAGAAAGTAATATCAGTGCCTCTTAAAGATAAATTATGAATCAAGTGACTAATTTCCAGAATCATTTCTGATCTTGTTTGTAATTTTGATAATTCAAGAGCCTGAAGTACTGATTTTGAATCCACGCAAAAAAGTGTTTGAAAAATTGTCCTAGGAAAACTTATCATAAAGTTTAAAGCCATTAATATTGCAAAAAGTTCAGCTGTAAAGATAGATTTATCAAGTCCTATGTAGAAAGATTTTTCAATTTTGAGAGCAGGTATTAAAAACGCTGAGCCTGCTTTTCTTTCAATTACTGATCCATCAGTGTAAATTTTCAAATGATCGGAATATAAGTCGTCTATATGACATTTAACCTGACTTGCCAGTAAGTTTACATTGTCTCCTTTTTTTAAGTTAGTGTGATGTACGTCAAATTGTGCTCTTTGGAGTTCCCAACTGGGTACTGGCGAAAAGGAAGGTCTTATAGATACAGGATCTACGTGTAGATCAATTCCTGAACCTTTCATGACGTCAGATGTGTATGTTGCAAGAGTGACCTGTGAAGATATTGATTTAGCTCTTTTTGGAAAGTCGATATCTGATCTCAGTTTAATTTCTGTTTCAGAGATGTTTTCTACAGTGGTGTGTCTTAACAAAAATTTAGTAGAAGCGACTTTCCTTTGCTCATCAAGTGGCAACAGTTTGATTTCAGTATATGTGCGAAGACAGGAAGCATGCATTGGAAGACCCAGTGCAAGTTTGAAACCTTTACAATCTATGCTCTGCAGTTTTTTCATTAAGTGTTTCGGTGCACTGAAGAAGATTTCTTGGGCATAGGTTAATTTAGATCTAACAAGCGATTTACAAAGATGAACAAGTGTTGATGAATCTTGACCCCATGCCTGTTTGCGAACTATTTTTAAGAAATTTAAACTTTTTGAGCTTTGGTTAATAAGTATTCAATATGCTGATTCCAAGATAATTTTGCCGTAAGAAAAACTCCTAAGAATTTAATTGACTCATTAAACTGAAGAAGAGTATCTCCCAGTTTGAAAGTGGGAAGATTTACTGGGTTAGCTCCATTATTAAATAAAACTATTTTCGATTTTTCCAGGGATAGATGTAACCCATTTTCTACCATGTATCGTGCTATTTTATCAAGTTCTAATTGGTAGCATTTGCGTGTATAATTAATACAGCGCAAAGGAGTTTTCCTTTTCATATTTACCTGCATCCACATGCATAAATCGTCAGCATATTGAGCTAAAACTACATGCTTAGATACTTTACTGGGTAAGTCATGCATTAATATCATGAAAAGAAGGGGAGCTATAACGGATCCCTGAGGGATACCCATTTGAAGAATTCGTTTCGTGGAATATACATTTTCAATCCTCGTTTGAAATACTCTGTTTTCTAAGAAACACTTAACATAGTCAAAAATGTGACCTGTCAGCCCAATACTTTTAAATTTAAATTTTGTGTGTGTGTGTGTGTGTGTGTGCGTGCGTGTGTGCGTGTGTGTCTTTTCGGCGCTTGGATTTGATTTTGTCGAGATTTGCGCTATATAAATATTGTAATTATTATGTATGCATGTGCGTATGTATGTATGTATGTATGTATGTATGTATGTATGTATACGCTTAGATTTATGTATGTATGTATGTGTGCATGTATACGCTCAGCTTAGATTTATGTATGTATGTATGTATGCATGTATACGCTCAGCTTAGATTTATGTATGTAAGTATGTAAGCATGTATGTATGCATGTATGCGCTCATATGTATGTAGGTATGTATGCATGTATACGCTCAGCGCTTAGATTTGATTTTGTCAAGATTTTGCGCTATATAAATAAAATATATTATTATTATTATTATTATTCACTGTGTCTTGCTGTCTGTCTCTTTCACTCACTGTGTCTTGCTGTCTGTCTCTTTCACTCACTGTGTCTTGCTGTCTGTCTCTTTCACTCACTGTGTCTTGCTGTCTGTCTCTTTCACTCACTGTGTCTTGCTGTCTGTCTCTTTCACTCACTGTGTCTTGCTGTCTCTCTCTCTCTCTCTTTTTTACAGATGTTCTTTGCGACACGATACATCTCAAAAGCCATTGGAGTCATCCTGTGCGGGACTGAGCCATACACATTTGCCAGATCGAGCCACACCACATCGAAATTATCTGTTTTAGCTCTTGGGATTGCTTCCCAAATCATCGTGGCATGATCTACAGAACCAGACACTCTTGGGATGCTTCCTTTCTGGGCTGACAAATCCAGGTACTCACTTTTGGTCAGATATTTTGTCATTTCAGAAAGCTTGGGAAGAGAGGAAAGTGCCGGAAGACCGGCAACAGGCTGTGGTAATCCCTATCTGGAAGACTGGCAACAGGCTGTGGTAATCCCTATCTGGAAGACCGGCAACAGGCTGTGGTAATCCCTATCTGGAAGAAGAAAGGCAGCAAGAAACATTGCAGCATGTATAGAAGGATATCTTTGTTTAGCCATGTTGGTCAAATGTGTGCCAAAGTCCGGGAAAGGCGCACTAGACACAAGATGGAACTTGCAGTGTGTGAGGCTCACATGGGATTCAGAAAAGGAAACATGTGTACAGATGCCATCTTTTTGTTTAGATGGCTTGACGAGAAGACCAGTACCAAACTTGACACCATCTGTGTACACAGGCAGAAAGCCTTCAACATGGTGAGCAACACAAATGTAGACAGGCAGAAAGCCTTCAACATGGTGAGCAACACAAATGTAGACAGGCAGAAAGCCTTCAACATGGTGAGCAGACACAAATGTAGACAGGCAGAAAGCCTTCAACATGGTGAGCAGACACAAATGTAGACAGGCAGAAAGCCTTCAACAAGGTGAGCAGAAACAAATGTAGACAGGCAGAAAGCCTTCAACATGGTGAGCAGACACAAATGTAGACAGGCAGAAAGCCTTCAACATGGTGTAGACAGGCAGAAAGCCTTCAACATGGTGAACAGACAGAAATGTAGACAGGCAGAAAGCCTTCAACATGGTGAGCAGACAGAAATGTAGACAGGCAGAAAGCCTTCAACATGGTGAGCAGACAGAAATGTAGACAGGCAGAAAGCCTTCAACATGGTGAGCAGACAGAAATGTAGACAGGCAGAAAGCCTTCAACATGGTGAGCAGACACAAATGTAGACAGGCAGAAAGCCTTCAACATGGTGAGCAGACACAAATGTAGACAGGTAGAAAGCCTTCAACATGGTGAGCAGACACAAATGTAGACAGGCAGAAAGCCTTCAACATGGTGTAGACAGGCAGAAAGCCTTCAACATGGTGAGCAGACACAAATGTAGACAGGCAGAAAGCCTTCAACATGGTGTAGACAGGCAAAAAGCCTTCAACATGGTGAACAGACACAAATGTAGACATGCAGAAAGCCTTCAACATGGTGAGCAGACACAAATGTAGACAGGCAGAAAGCCTTCAACATGGTGAGCAGACACAAATGTAGACAGGCAGAAAGCCTTCAACATGGTGAGCAGACACAAATGTAGACAGGCAGAGAGCCTTCAACATGGTGTAGACAGGCAGAAAGCCTTCAACATGGTGAGCAGACAGAAATGTAGACAGGCAGAAAGCCTTCAACATGGTGTAGACAGGCAGAAAGCCTTCAACATGGTGAGCAGACACAAATGTAGACAGGCAGAAAGCCTTCAACATGGTGTAGACAGCAGAAAGCTTCAACATGGTGAGCAGACACAAATGTAGACAGCAGAAAGCCTTCAACATGGTGAGCAGACACAAATGTAGACAGGCGAAAGCCTTCAACATGGTGTAGACAGGCAGAAAGCCTTCAACATGGTGAGCAGACACAATGTAGACAGCAGAAACCTTAACATGGTGAGCAGCACAATGTAGACAGGCAGAAAGCCTTCAACATGGTGTAGACAGGCAGAAAGCTTCAACATGGTGAGCAGACACAATGTAGACAGCAGAAAGCCTTCAACATGGTGAGCAGACACAAATGTAGACAGGCAGAAGCCTTCAACATGGTGTAGACAGGCAGAAAGCCTTCAACATGGTGAGCAGACACAAATGTAGACAGGCAGAAAACCTTCAACATGGTGAGCAGACACAAATGTAGACAGGCAGAAAGCCTTCAACATGGTGAGCAGACAGAAATGTAGACAGGCAGAAAGCCTTCAACATGGTGAGCAGACAGAAATGTAGACAGGCAGAAAGCCTTCAACATGGTGAGCAGCACAAATGTAGACAGGCAGAAAGCCTTCACATGGTGAGCAGACACAAAGCATGGCCAGTACTGGGACAGGACAGTGTTAGAGTACAGCTGATGGAAAACATCCACTCAGTCTACACTGTACATGTATGCCAACAGCATCAGCGTAAAACGCACGCAAGAAGAGCTCAGACTGGTTCAAACTATCGTCTGGAATGAGGCCGTGATGTGTTCCGTCACCGCTCTTGTTTATCAAATACATGGACAGAACAACGAAAGAATCGAACCCTCAACCAGAAGCAGCGGATACAGGCGACCAGAGTTTGATTCATGAAAAAGAAGAACAGGTCCAGGATCATACCACCAACATAAACCTTTTCTGTGAGAAGTATGATATGAAGATAAGCATCAGCAAAGCCTAGGTTATGAACATTAGCAGAGCGCCCGGTAATCTTAATAACAGTATCAATGGCATGCACCTTCAGCAAGTAAATGAAATCAAATACCTCGTCAGCATTTTAACAAGTGACGGCAGATTCAACAGGGAGATGGAGACCAGGATCTAAAAAGCCAACATCAGCTACCAACTTATAATTCTGTTCATTCACCTGAACATGTCCATGGAGACAAAGGCCAAGTTCATCAGCTACATCTGAACGTCCACCCTGACATACCAATGCCAAACATGGACGCTGACAAAGCTCCTTAACAGCAGGATAACTGCCTGTGAAATGCCATGTTTCAGGAAGGATGCAAACTCGAGAAAAAATGGATGAAGTAAAATAAGTAGCCTACTTAGTCACTGAAGCCAGTTCTCAACCCAGCAGTTGCGCTGAAGAAATCGGCTGGATCGCCGATGAAAGCTACGCAGTAAGTAGCCTTTTTTGTAACTGAGAGCCAGGTTCAACCAGGTAGCCATCATATATACTTAGTCAATGTTGCTGCCATGAAAAAGAAGAACAGGTACACACACGCACACACGTACGCACGCGTGCGCACACACACACACACACAGAGAATACAAAAACAGAGAAACACACACACACACACACACACACACACACACACACACACACACACACACACACACACACACACACATCCACATCATCCACATCATCCACATCATCATCATCATCATCATCATCATCATCATCATCATCATCATCATTATCATCATCATCAAGTGCCCTGCCGCATGGCGTTGGCGATCATGGCATTCCATATGTATCTATCCCCTGTTGCCGCAAACACATATTCCACCCTCTATGTCCTCAGTCACTCTGCAAGTCCATCCAATATTTTCTCCTGGATCTACCTGGGGCTCTCTTTCCCTCCAGCTTTCCTGTTGTGACCAGGTGCTCCAATTCCCCTTTCATAAAATGGCATATATATTGCCTGTCTTTTCCTAATCTTCCTTACGAATGATCTTCTTGTATCTGCATCTATCAAGACTGTCTCATTTGTTTTCTTTGCTGTCCATGGAACTCTCAGCATTCTTCTTAGAAACCACACATGGCGAGACAAAACACACACACACACAGTGTTAATGCCCGGAAGGTTGAGTGTAGGCCTATACTAGCTCAGCATCCTCTGTGTGTATAAGCACACGTATTGTTTTTTTTCTATTCCTGTAAAATGCAACGAGCATGCTTTTGACGAGGACAGTTTGCGCGCTATACAACTTAAATTAAGCGATTATTAGCATCATTATTATCTGAGATGTGTCTATCAAACGGGCAGAACAACCTGCGTAACAAAAACAAGGGAAGTAAGAAGTATCTTTCAAAATGTCATTATTGTGATCACTGCTTACTTCCCCTGTTATACTCAATTTCGTCTGTTTCGGGTGCTTAAATTTATTTTCTTTCTTTCCTTCTTTTTAGTTATTGTCAAACAGATCAGCTCTCTGCTTTCCAGAGTGCGTACGTATGTGGTAGCAGTGTAGGTATCCTGGTTGTGGGTGCTACACATACTTGTGTGGGCTAATTACTGATGTGGGCCACTTGTTACTTGTGTGGGCCAGTTACTTGCTGATGTGGGCCACTTGTTACTTGTGTGGGCCAGTTACTTGCTGATGTGGGCCACTTGTTACATACTTGTGTGGTCTAGTTACTTGTTGATGTGGGCCACTTGTTACATACTTGTGTGGTCTAGTTACTTGTTGATGTGGGCCACTTGTTACATACTTGTGTGGTCTAGTTACTTGTTGATGTGGGCCACTTGTTACATACTTGTGTGGTCTAGTTACTTGTTGATGTGGGCCACTTGTTACATACTTGTGTGGTCTAGTTACTTGCTGATGTGGGCCACTTGTTACATACTTGTGTGGGCTAGTTACTGATGTGGGCCACTTGTTACATACTTGTGTGGGCTAGTTACTGATGTGGGCCACTTGTTACATACTTGTGTGGGCTAGTTACTGATGTGGGCCACTTGTTACATACTTGTGTGGGCTAGTTATTTGCTGATGTTGGCCACTTGTTACATACTTGTGTGGACTAATTGCTACTGTTACATATAAGTGTATGCTAGTTGTTATATGTAAATATGGGCTAATTGTTAGTGTGGGCTAGTTGTTATTTGTTATTATGGGGTAGTTATTACCTGTTAGTGTGGGCTAGTTGTTACTTGCTGATGTGGCTAGTTGTAACCTGTTAGTGTGGGCTAGTTGTTACTTGTAAGTGTGGGCTAGTTGTTACTTGTAAGTGTGGGCTAGTTGTCACTTGTTAGTGTGGGCTAGTTGTAGGGCCGCCATTTTCGGTATGTCTGCTACATGTACATTGCTTATGAAAATGACTGAAAGAGGAAGTGACGTGGGCAAACAACGGAGTGGACTGTTTGGTAGTCTTCATCAGAGGAAGATGATTACGTTTGTCTTCATCATGTATAAAGGATGATTGTATAACGTAGTCAATCATTGCAATGGATTGTTCACTGTCTTCGTCATGTATAAAGGATGATTGTATAATGTGGTCAATCATTGCAGTGGATTGTTCACTGTCTTCGTCATGTATAAAGGATGATTGTATAACGTGGTCAATCATTGCAGTGGATTGTTCACTGTCTTCGTCATGTATAAAGGATGATTGTTTAACGTGGTCAATCATTGCAGTGGATTGTTTGGCTGTGTCATGTCATGTAAAAAGTGATTATATCTGGCCCTGTCATTTGTAAAAGGTGATTTTGTGATGCAGTCAGTCAACAGACGGGGTTTTTTGGCTTTAGAGGCTTTAGAGGCCTACCTGTTGTGTGAAGGGTGATTAGCTGATTGGCGTTCAACGTCTTATCTGTTAGCGTGTCCACAGAAACACAAAAATGCTGCAGGTGTTTAGAAACAAGGCCTTCTTATCTGCCTCTGTCTGTCTGACCCCCCTCACCCTCTCTCTGTCTGTCTATTTGTCCATCTGTCTGTCTGTCTGTCTGTTTGTCTATCTGTCTGTCTGTCTGTCTGTCTGTTTGTCTGTCTGTCTGTTTGTCTGTCTGTCTGTCTGTTTGTCTGTCTGTCTGTCTGTCTATCTGTCTGTCTGTCTGTCTGTTTGTCTGTCTGTCTGTCTCTCTCTCTCTTTGTGAGTGTGTATTAGCGTGGACACATCGTGGTCGAGTAGTAGTAGCCTCCGTCAGTCGGCGTCGACTCTGGACGATGCAACTGGTGTTTTGAGTCCAGTCGACGCCTTTGGAGCAGAGTTGGCTGTGGCTGGTAAGGCCAATGCGGGAAGGAAAGCAGTCCCTGCAACACTGGATGCATGTATGGCTGCTGGCCATGGGATTGCCTTCACAGAAGCTTGCTTCCCGCCTGACTCTTTTCCTCAGCCAAGGTCTGGATCTTCTTCCCCAACCTGAGTTGTTTCTGGAGCACACTGAACAATCTGTTACAGTCGGCTGCTGTGTCTTCCCAGCTCTCTGTGTTGATGTCCACAGCTTTCATATCGCGCTTGCAGACGTCTTTGTATCGTAGCTGGAGACGTTCAACAGATCTCTTGCAGGAGACTAGTTCACCGTAAATGATATTCTTTGGGATACGGCCATCTTCCATCCGGCACACATGGACAAGCCAGCGAGGCCTGCGTCGTCTGAGTAGTGTGTGCATGGTGGAGAGGCCAGGGCATGCTAGGACCCGGACGTTTGGTGTTTTGGCTCTTCACTTGATGCCGAGGATGCGGCGAAGGCAGTGTAAGTGAAAACTGTTCTGCATTGTATACTGCATTGTATACTGCATTGTATACTGCATTGTATACTGCATTGTATTCTGCATTGTATTCTGCATTGTATTCTGCATTGTATACTGCATTGTATACTGCATTGTATTCTGCATTGTATACTGCATTGTATTCTGCATTGTATACTGCATTGTATACTGCATTGTATACTGCATTGTATTCTGCATTGTATTCTGCATTGTATACTGCATTGTATTCTGCATTGTATTCTGCATTGTATACTGCATTGTATACTGCATTGTATACTGCATTGTATACTGCATTGTATACTGCATTGTATTCTGCATTGTATACTGCATTGTATACTGCATTGTATACTGCATTGTATACTGCATTGTATACTGCATTGTATTCTGCATTGTATACTGCATTGTATACTGCATTGTATACTGCATTGTATACTGCATTGTATACTGCATTGTATTCTGCATTGTATACTGCATTGTATTCTGCATTGTATTCTGCATTGTATACTGCATTGTGTATTCTGCATTGTATACTGCATTGTATACTGCATTGTATACTGCATTGTATACTGCATTGTATACTGCATTGTATTCTGCATTGTATACTGCATTGTATTCTGCATTGTATTCTGCATTGTATACTGCATTGTATTCTGCATTGTATACTGCATTGTATACTGCATTGTATTCTGCATTGTATACCGCCATCTTGGTCGGAGTTGTCAGCTTTAGGTTCTCCTTGACTCGAGCAGTAAGTCGGCCTAAGGTTGCTGCAGCCATACAATGCCGTTGTTGATGTCGGCATCGAGGGACAGGTTGCTGCAGCCATACAATGCCGTTGTTGATGTCGGCATCGAGGGACAGGTTGCTGCAGCCATACAATGCCGTTGTTGATGTCGGCATCGAGGGACAGGTTGCTGCAGCCATACAATGCCGTTGTTGATGTCGGCATCGAGGGACAGGTTGCTGCAGCCATACAATGCCGTTGTTGATGTCGGCATCGAGGGACAGGTTGCTGCAGCCATACAATGCCCTTGTTGATGTCGGCATCGAGGGACAGGTTGCTGCAGCCATACAATGCCCTTGTTGATGTCGGCATCGAGGGACAGGTTGCTGCAGCCATACAATGCCCTTGTTGATGTCGGCATCGAGGGACAGGTTGCTGCAGCCATACCAATGCCCTTGTTGATGTCGGCATCGAGGGACAGGTTGCTGCAGCCATACCAATGCCCTTGTTGATGTCGGCATCGAGGGACAGATTGCTGCAGCCATACCAATGCCCTTGTTGATGTCGGCATCGAGGGACAGATTGCTGCAGCCACACCAATGCCTTTGTTGATGTCGGCATCGAGGGACAGATTGTTGCTAATGATGGACCCGAGGAAGGTGAACTGATGGACAACATCATGCTGGTAGTTGTCAGTGGTAATGACAGTTGGAGTGTCCACGTTTTGACTCAGCACTTTTGTCTTTTTCAGGCTGATGATCAGACCAAATTCTTTGCGGGCTTAAGAAAATCTCATTGAGGCACTGGAGTCGTTGCTCAGCGTGTGAGGTAACAGCAGCGTCATCGCCGAAGAGTAGGTCTGTGACAATGGCCTTGCACACCTTTGTCTTTGCTTTCAGTCTCGCAAGGTTGAAGAGTCACCTGTCGGATCTGGTGTGTAGATACATTCCTTCGGTTGCAGTCCCAAAAGTTTGTTTCAGGAGCATGGAGAAGAAGATGCCGAACAGGTTGGGAGGAAAGACACAGCCTTGCTTGACGCCGCTTTTGGTGTCAAAGATTTCGGACAGGCTGCCCTCGTACTGAATGGTTGCCTTTGTGTCGTTGTGGAATGATTTGATCTGGCTGTGCAGCTTTGGGGGACATCCTATTTTCAGGAGAATGTTGAACAGTCCATCCCTGCTGACCAGGCCAAAGGCCTTGGTGAGGTCGATGAAAGCGATGCAGAAGAGCTTTTGCTGTTCTTTGCATTTCTCTTGTAGTTAACGAAAGGGAAAAAAATCATGTCCGCTGTGGAGCTTTATGATCAGAAGCCGAACCGGGAATCAGGGAAGATGCGTTCAGCTAGCTTTTGGAGACACGCGATCACGACACGGGCGTACAGTTTGCCTACGATGTTCAGTAGGGAAATGCCCCTGTAGTCGTTGTAATCGCTTCTGTCTCCCTTGTTCTTATAGAGGGTGACGATCTTGGCATTTCTCATGTCTTGTGGTACTGTTCCTTCTCTCCAACACTGACAGAGGACATCATGTAGGGGCTGCAGGAGGATGTTTTTGCAGTGCTTGATGAGGTCTGGGGGGATGCCATCATTACCAGGTGCTTTACCACAGGCCATGCTGCTATCGACTTGCTGAATTCTTCTAGTGTTGGTTTAGTATCTAGCTTCTCTATGATGGGCAGAGATTGGATGGCATCGAGGACTGAGATGGCAACAAAGTTCTCCCTGGAGTATAGCTCTGAGTAATGATCCGCCCATCTGTCCATTTGCTTGCTTTAGTTTGTGATTACCTCCCTACTGGTGGATCTGAAGGGTGCTGTTCTGATCTGTGTTGGACCAAGAGCGTTTTTGATGCCCTCGTACATACCTCTTATGTTGCCTATAGCTGTTGCAGTCTGGATGTCGTCACTGGCCTGTTGCCCTTATTCACTGGCACATCTTCTTGCCGTCTGCTGCACTTTGCTTCTGGCAACTCTGACTGCTTGCAGGGATTTCTCTCTTGGTGAGCGCTTGTATTCAGCAAGGATAGCACGCTTTGCTTCAATAACGGGGTCATCTCACCGGACTTGGTTTCAAACCAGTCGTTCTTGGATGTCTTCCTGCCAAAGATAGCTAGGGCTGTTTTCTGAGGTTGTCCCATTTTTCAGAGGCAAAGTTGTGCAGTTGGTTTGTGGACAGAGCGTATCTGAGAGACTTGGCAAATTCCTCAACTTTCTCTAGGTACTGCATCTTGGCAGTGTCATTGCAGGGCTTCCCTTCCTGTTTGGTATGGTGGAGCTTCGTAGGTTGTAGCCTGATCTTGCAACACACTAGTGAGTGATCTGTGTCACAGTCTGTACAAGCGCCCAACAGAGAAGGCAGACTGTGGCAAGACAGCACCTATTTGGTTGGGGCTGCCCAGTTCAGGCAGGCAGTAGCGGTTCTGTGAGATCCAAGAATCTCTCCCACCGTTGGAAGCAGCCCCTGGCACTACATTCTATGCCAATTGAGCTGTAGCTTACAACCGGTAGACTGCTGCTTCCCATGTTATTTCAACACCATGAGGTGAAGCTGGAGTGACCTCTCCAGGGCACAAGCCAGGGCGGGGTGATATGGAGGACAAGCTGTTGCCCAGGCAGCAGGTTCCCCTCTCTGCACACTGTTGATGGGACCAAAGGAACGGCCAAGGCCGGTACAGTTTGGCATCAACTGTGTCGCAGGAGTTGCCGGAACGTTGCTGAAAACAGCAGCGGACTGTCTTAGAGACCCCAGCTCCGGATTTTTCCTCAGATTTTACTCCCAATCATGAAAAAATACCTTGTTTGTAAAAGATCGTTTGGAGTACGAGTATAAAAACACGACGTTTCGAGCCCAGGCCCTTTGTCACAAAAATACCTTGTTTGTAAAAGATCCTTTGGAATACGAGTATAAAAACACGACGTTTCGAGCCCAGGCCCTTTGTCACAAAAATACCTTGTTTGTAAAAGATCCTTTGGAGTACGAGTATAAAAACACGACGTTTCGAGCCCAGGCCCTTTGTCACAAAAATACCTTGTTTGTAAAAGATCCTTTGGAGTACGAGTATAAAAACACGACGTTTCGAGCCTAGGCCCGTTGTCACTTTACATTTAACCAGCAGCAGGGAAACCTTGACCCAACACTGACATGGGTGAACGCTAGATATAAAACATTAATGTTCTGATGCCGCTGCACTCGAAAATAAAATTGTGTTCCAATTTTTCTCTGTAATGGACACACACGCACACACACACTCACACACAGACACACACACAGACACACACATAGACAGACACACACAGGCAGACAGACAGACAGACACATACACACACACGCACGCACGCACAGAGACAGACAGACAGACACACACACACACACACACACACACACACACACACACACACACGCACGCGCACACAGACAGACAGACACACACACACACATCACGCACAGACAGACAGACAGACAGACAGACACACACACACACACACACACACACATACACACACACACACGCACGCACACACACACACACACACACACACACACACACACACGCACGCACACACACAAACCCTTCACCCACTCCAGTCTCTCACATACATAGCAACAAGACGTTGCAAAAAGCATTTTCTATAATCCTACAGTTGAAATAACTGCACCCACTTCCCCCTCTCTTCAACTCTCTGCAAAAAGCTTTTGTGTTATCGGGTCGTCTGCCCCCTGCTTGTGGTGTTCCCGGTGACACAGCTATGTCATATGACTTGATATGAATTTTGTGGTGTTCCCGGTGACACAGCTATGTCATATGACTTGATATGAATTTTGTGGTGTTCCTGGTGACACAGCTATGTCATATGACTTGATATGAATTTTGTGGTGTTCCTGGTGACACAGCTATGTCATATGACTTGATTATGAATTTTGTGGTGTTCCCGGTGACACAGCTATGTCATATGACTTGATATGAATTTTGTGGTGTTCCTGGTGACACAGCTATGTTATATGACTTGATATGAATTTTGTGGTGTTCCCGGTGACACAGCTAGATGTATGTTATAAGACTTGATGTCAATCTTGTGCTGACACTGGTATTTCAGATCACTGTCTCATCTTCCCAAACTAACGATCTTCGAGCCAAGCCAGACAAGACCTTTTTTCTTCCTTTTCATTCCATCTTCCATTAATAGGCCTCCCACTCACTGAATTTCAACCAGTTTCTGATTGCTATCATCTTGAAAGAAATGTCATTCAAGTCTTGTAAACCTGACCCCATATCTGCCTTTCTCTTTTCACAAACACTTCCTGAGCTTCTTCCATTCATGCCGCATATGGTTAGCACCTGGCTTCTTCCATCCATAACACATATCGTCAGCACCTGGCTTCTTCCATCTATAACACATATCGTCAGCACCTCGCTTCTTCCATCTATAACACATATCGTCAGCACCTGGCTTCTTCCATCTATAACACATATCGTCAGCACTTGGCTTCTTCCATCTATAACACATATCGTCAGCACCTGGCTTCTTCCATCTATAACACATATCGTCAGCACCTGGCTTCTTCCATCTATAACACATATCGTCAGCACCTGGCTTCTTCCATCTATAACACATATCGTCAGCACCTAGCTTCTTCCATCCATAACACATATCGTCAACACCTGGCTTCTTCCATCTATAACACATATCGTCAGCACCTGGCTTCTTCCATCTATAACACATATCGTCAGCA
>CM060312.1:1204991-1229991 GCA_030674185.1 Monoplex corrugatus | reverse complement strand
TGTGTCATCCAGTTCTTAATGTCCGAGTAACACTCAGTGGTGCGAGTCAACAGGCGCTGTATATTATCAGGTGAGTCACTATCTTGAAGTTGGGTGTCATCAGCATAGAAGTGATGTTTTATAGAGTGGGAGTTGATGATGGTGGACAGGGGGGAGGTGTAAAGAGTGAAAAGAACAGGGCCAAGGACAGATCCTTGTGGAACACCACAGGTCAGGTATGCAGGTTGAGAGTAAGTGCCATTGATGAGAACAGTTTGTTTTCTGTTTGATAAATACGAAGTGAAAAAGGAGAGAGCAATGTCAGAGATGCCAAAAGTATGATGAAGTCTAGAAAGGAGAATACCATGGTCAATGGTATCGAAGGCTTGGACAGATCAAGGAGTGTGAGGAGAGAGACTTTGCCAGTATCAGTTGCAAGGAGGAGATTGTTGAGAATGTGTAGTAGGGCAGTTTCAGTGCTATGGCACTGGCGGTAGGCTGACTGGAAAGGATTGAGGAGATTGTTGGCAGACAGGTGAGAGTTCAGCTGGTTGAGGACGACCTTTTCAATGAGTTTTGACAAGAAAGAGAGATTAGAGATAGGCCTGTAATTTTTCAATTCATTTGGGTCTAAATTGTGTTTCTTGAGGAGAGGGTGAACAATAGCAGACTTGAAAGAATCTGGGACAGTTCCAGTTTGAAAAGAAGTGTTGATGATGTCAGTGATGAATGGGAGGAGAGTAGGGAGACAATCGGAGTAGAGAGAACCTGGAAGAGGATCCAGTTCGCAGGTTTTGAACGACATGTATCTGATTGTGTTGAAAATTTCTTCTTGTGAGACTGGGGTAAAAGTAGTGAGAGGTGTGCCAGAGAAGGAAGGGTCAGGTGGGCATGGTTGACAGGGTGACACATTTATATCATATGACTTGATATAAACCTTGTGATGACACCTTTGTCATATGATTTGATGTAAACCTTGTGGTGACACATTTATGTCATATGACTTGATATATACCTTGTGGTGACACACCTATGTCATATGACTAGATATATCATATGACTTGATATAAACCTTGTGGTGACATATTTATGTCATATGACTTGATATAAACCTTGTGGTGACACATTTATGTCATATGACTTGATATAAACGTTGTGGTGACACCTATGTCATATGACTTGATATAAACCTTGTGGTGACACATTTATGTCACATGACTTGATATAAACCTTGTGGTGACACATTTATGTCATATGACTTGATATAAACGTTGTGGTGACACATTTATGTCACATGACTTGATATAAACCTTGTGATGACACCTTTGTCATATGACTTGATGTAAACCTTGTGGTGACACATTTATATCATATGACTTGATATAAACCTTGTGATGACACCTTTGTCATATGATTTGATGTAAACCTTGTGGTGACACATTTATGTCATATGACTTGATATAAACCTTGTGGTGACACCTATGTCATATGACTTGATATAAACTTGTGGTGACACCTATGTCATATGACTTGATATATACCTTGTGGTGACACACCTATGTCATATGACTAGATATATCATATGACTTGATATAAACCTTGTGGTGACACCTAAGTCATATGACTTGAAAAAAACCTTGTGGTGACACCTATGTCATATGACTTGATATTACCTTGTGGTGACACACCTATGTCATATGACTTGATATAAACCTTGTGGTGACACATTTATGTCATATGACTTGATATAAACCTTGTGGTGACACCTATGTCATATGACTTGAAATAAACCTTGTGGTGACACCTATGTCATATGACTTGATATAACCTTGTGGTGACACCTATGTCATATGACTTGATATATACCTTGTGGTGACACCTATGTCATATGACTTGATATAAACCTTGTGGTGACACATTTATGTCATATGACTTGATATAAACCTTGTGGTGACACATTTATGTCATATGACTTGATATCAACCTTGTGGTGTCACATTTATGTCATATGACTTGATATAAACCTTGTGGTGACATCTATGTGATATGACTTGATATAAACCTTGTGGTGACACATTTATGTCATATGACTTGATATAAACCTTGTGGTGACACATTTATGTCATATGACTTGATATAAACCTTGTGGTGACGCATTTATGTCATATGACTTGCTATAAACCTTGTGATGACACATTTATGTCATATGACTTGATGTAAACCTTGTGGTGACACATTTATGTCCTATGAGTTGATATAAACCTTGTGGTGACACACCCATCAGAAACTTTCTCAGCTGCCTCCTCTTTCTCTCCCATTATGTAACACATCAGTCCCAATTTCTGATTCAGCTAAAAACCTTGGTGTCTGCATTGACTCTACCCTGTCCATAAACAACTTTGTTACTCAAACTGCCAGATCCTGCTACTATCATCTCCATCGTATAAGGCTGATCAGGAAGTATCTCTCTGTCGAAACAACTGCAAAACTCGTTCTCTCCTTCATAATGTCTCGCATTGACTATTGCAATTCACTCCTGTCTGGTCTTCCTGCCTCCACCATTCACATCCTACAGCGCATTCAAAACAATGCTGTACGCCTTGTACTCAAAAAGAAAAAAGCTGACCACATATCTCCTCTCCTGGCACAACTTCACTGGCTCCCTGTATCAAAGCGCATACAGTACAAACTAGACACCATGTGCTACAAAAGCCTCAATAACGCAGCCCCCGATTACCTGTCAAGCCTACTTGAGATCTATCTTCCCTCACGTACCCTCCGCTCTGCCTCCGATCCTCTGACTTTTCGCTTTCCACGCACTAAGCTCAATACCTATGGTCCACGAGCCTTCTCTGTTTCTGGTCCACTCTCCTGGAACAAACTTCCTCTCTCAGTCCGTCAGCAACCTACTTTTGTCTCCTTCAAGTCCGCTCTCAAAACTCACCTTTTCTCCTCCGCATAAAATCCTAACCTCACTCACCCCCCCCCCCCTCTGCAGCCTGTCTCCGCTCGGAGGGAATCACATGGTTATAATATATAATTGTATATGCTATGCTCTCTATAATTTTCCATTGGTTTTATTCTTGCTTTTATTGCTTTTATTCTTTCTCCCCATTTATAGCCATGCGTGTGTGTGTTGTGTGTGTGTGTGTGTGTGTGTGTGTGTGTGTGTGTGTGTGTGTGTGCGTGCGTGTGTGTGCGTGCGTGCTTGCGTGCGTGCTTGCGTGTGTGTCTGCTTCAGCGCTTAGATTTGATTTTATAAAGATTTTGCGCTATATAAATATTGTAATTATTATTATTATTATTATATGACTTGATGTAAAGCTTGTGGTGACACATTTATGTCATATGATTTGATATAAACCTTGTGGTGACACACCTATGTCATATGACTTGATATAAACCTTGTGGTGACACATTTATGTCATATGACTTGATATAAACCTTGTGGTGACACATTTATGTCATATGACTTGACATAAACCTTGTGGTGACACATTTATGTCATATGACTTGGTATAAACATTGTGGTGACATCTATGTCATATGACTTGATATAAACCTTGTGGTGACACCTATATCATATGACTTGATATAAACCTTGTGGTGACACATTTATGTCATATGACTTGATATAAACCTTGTGGTGACACACCTATGTCATATGACTAGATATAAACCTTGTGGTGACACATTTATGTCATAGGAATTGATATAAACCTTGTGGTGGCACACCTATGTCATATGACTTGATATAAACCTTGTGGTGACACATTTATGTCATATGACTTGATATAAATCTTGTGGTGACACATTTATGTCATATGACTTGATATAAACTTTGTGATGACACCTATGTCATATGACTTGATATAAACCTTGTGGTGACACATTTACGTCATATGACTTGATAAAACCTTGTGGTAACATCTATGTCATATGACTTGATATAAACCTTGTGGTGACACATTTATGTCATATGACTTGATATAAACCTTGTGATGACACCTTTGTCATATGACTTGATGTAAACCTTGTGGTGACACATTTATATCATATGACTTGATATAAACCTTGTGATGACACCTTTGTCATATGATTTGATGTAAACCTTGTGGTGACACATTTATGTCATATGACTTGATATAAACCTTGTGGTGACATCTATGTCATATGACTTGATATAAACTTGTGGTGACACCTATGTCATATGACTTGATATATACCTTGTGGTGACACACCTATGTCATATGACTAGATATATCATATGACTTGATATAAACCTTGTGGTGATACCTATATCATATGACTTGATATAAACCTTGTGGTGACACGTATGTCATATGACTTGATAAAAACCTTGTGGTGACACCTATGTCATATGACTTGATATTACCTTGTGGTGACACACCTATGTCATATGACTTGATATAAACCTTGTGGTGACACATTTATGTCATATGACTTGATATCAACCTTGTGGTGACATATTTATGTCATATGATTTGATATAAACCTTGTGGTGACACATTTATGTCATATGACTTGATATAAACCTTGTGGTGACACCTATGTCATATGACTTGATATAAACCTTGTGGTGACACATTTATGTCACATGAATTGATATAAACCTTGTGGTGACACCTTTGTCATATGACTTGATGTAAACCTTGTGGTGACACATTTATGTCATATGACTTGATATAAACCTTGTGGTGACACATTTATGTCATATGACTTGATATAAACCTTGTGGTGACACACCTATGTCATAGGACTTGATATCAACCTTCTGGTGACACATTTATGTCATATGACTTGATATAAACCTTGTGCTGAAACATCTATGTCATATGACTTGATATAAACCTTGTGGTGACACCTATGTCATATGACTTGATATAAACCTTGTGGGGACACATCTATGTCATATGATTTGATATAAACCTTGTGGTGACACATCTATGTCATATGACTTGATATAAACCTTGTGGTGACACACCTATGTCATATGACTTGATATAAACCTTGTGGTGACACATTTACGTCATATGACTTGATATAAACCTTGTGGTGACACCTATATCATATGACTTGATATAAACCTTGTGGTGCCAACTATGTCATATGACTTGATATAAACCTTGTGGTGACACCTATGTCATATGACTTGATATAAACCTTGTGGTGACACATTTATGTCATATGACTTGATGTAAACCTTGTGGTGACACATTTATGTCATATGACTTGATATAAACCTTGTGGTGACATATTTATGTCATATGATTTGATATATACTTTGTGGTGACACCTATGTCATATAATAATAATAATATATTTTATTTATATAGCGCAAAATCTTGATAAAATCAAATCTAAGCGCTGAGCATATACATGCATACATACCTACATACATATGAGCGTATACATGCATACATACATGCCTACATACTTACATACATAAATCTAAGCTGAGCGTATACATGCATACATACATACATACATAAATCTAAGCGTATACATACATACATACATACATACGTAGGCACATGCATACATAATAATTACAATATTTATATAGCGCAAATCTCGACAAAATCAAATCCAATCGCCGAAAAGACACACACGCACACACGCACGCACGCACACACACGCACGCATACACACACACACACACACACACACACACACACACACACACACACACACACACACACACACACACACACAACACACACATGCATGGCCACAAATGGGGAGAAAAGAATAAAAGCAATAAAAGCAAGAATAAAACCAATGGAAAACCACAGAGAGCACATCATATACAATTATATATTAAAACAAAGTGATTCCCCTCCGAGCGGAGACAGGCTGCAGAGGGGGGTTGAGTGAGGTTAGGATTTTATGCAGAGGAGAAAAGGTGAGTTTTGAGAGCGGACTTGAAGGAGGCAAAAGTAGGTTGCTGACGGACTGAGAGAGGAAGTTTGTTCCAGGAGAGTGGACCAGAAACAGAGAAGGCTCGTGGACCATAGGTATTGAGCTTAGTGCGTGGAAAGCGAAAAGTCAGAGGATCGGAGGCAGAGCGGAGGGTACGTGAGGGAAGATAAATCTCAAGTAGGCTTGACAGGTAATCGGGGGCTGCGTTATTGAGGCTTTTGTAGCACATGGTGTCTAGTTTGTACTGTATGCGCTTTGATACAGGGAGCCAGTGAAGTTGTGCCAGGAGAGGAGATATGTGGTCAGCTTTTTTCTTTTTGAGTACAAGGCGTACAGCATTGTTTTGAATGCGCTGTAGGATGTGAATGGTGGAGGCAGGAAGACCAGACAGGAGTGAATTGCAATAGTCAATGCGAGACATTATGAAGGAGAGAACGAGTTTTGCAGTTGTTTCCACAGAGAGATACTTCCTGATCAGGCATATACGATGGAGATGATAGTAGCAAGATCTGGCAGTTTGAGAAACAAAGTTGTTTATGGACAGGGTAGAGTCAATGCAGACACCAAGGTTTTTAGCTGAATCAGAAATTGGGACTGATGTGTTACATAATGGGAGAGAAAGAGGAGGCAGCTGGGAAAGTTTCTGACGGGTGCCAATGAGGATAGCTTCTGTCTTGTCGTCATTAAGCTGAAGTCTATTGTGTGTCATCCAGTTCTTAATGTCCGAGTAACACTCAGTGGTGCGAGTCAACAGGCGCTGTATATTATCAGGTGAGTCACTATCTTGAAGTTGGGTGTCATCAGCATAGAAGTGATGTTTTATAGAGTGGGAGTTGATGATGGTGGACAGGGGGGAGGTGTAAAGAGTGAAAAGAACAGGGCCAAGGACAGATCCTTGTGGAACACCACAGGTCAGGTATGCAGGTTGAGAGTAAGTGCCATTGATGAGAACAGTTTGTTTTCTGTTTGATAAATACGAAGTGAAAAAGGAGAGAGCAATGTCAGAGATGCCAAAAGTATGATGAAGTCTAGAAAGGAGAATACCATGGTCAATGGTATCGAAGACTTGGACAGATCAAGGAGTGTGAGGAGAGAGACTTTGCCAGTATCAGTTGCAAGGAGGAGATTGTTGAGAATGTGTAGTAGGGCAGTTTCAGTGCTATGGCACTGGCGGTAGGCTGACTGGAAAGGATTGAGGAGATTGTTGGCAGACAGGTGAGAGTTCAGCTGGTTGAGGACGACCTTTTCAATGAGTTTTGACAAAAAAGAGAGATTAGAGATAGGCCTGTAATTTTTCAATTCATTTGGGTCTAAATTGTGTTTCTTGAGGAGAGGGTGAACAATAGCAGACTTGAAAGAATCTGGGACAGTTCCAGTTTGAAAAGAAGTGTTGATGATGTCAGTGATGAATGGGAGGAGAGTAGGGAGACAATCGGAGTAGAGAGAACCTGGAAGAGGATCCAGTTCGCAGGTTTTGAACGACATGTATCTGATTGTGTTGAAAATTTCTTCTTGTGAGACTGGGGTAAAAGTAGTGAGAGGTGTGCCAGAGAAGGAAGGGTCAGGTGGGCATGGTTGACAGGGTGACACATTTATATCATATGACTTGATATAAACCTTGTGATGACACCTTTGTCATATGATTTGATGTAAACCTTGTGGTGACACATTTATGTCATATGACTTGATATATACCTTGTGGTGACACACCTATGTCATATGACTAGATATATCATATGACTTGATATAAACCTTGTGGTGACATATTTATGTCATATGACTTGATATAAACCTTGTGGTGACACATTTATGTCATATGACTTGATATAAACGTTGTGGTGACACCTATGTCATATGACTTGATATAAACCTTGTGGTGACACATTTATGTCACATGACTTGATATAAACCTTGTGGTGACACATTTATGTCATATGACTTGATATAAACGTTGTGGTGACACATTTATGTCACATGACTTGATATAAACCTTGTGATGACACCTTTGTCATATGACTTGATGTAAACCTTGTGGTGACACATTTATATCATATGACTTGATATAAACCTTGTGATGACACCTTTGTCATATGATTTGATGTAAACCTTGTGGTGACACATTTATGTCATATGACTTGATATAAACCTTGTGGTGACATCTATGTCATATGACTTGATATAAACTTGTGGTGACACCTATGTCATATCACTTGATATATACCTTGTGGTGACACACCTATGTCATATGACTAGATATATCATATGACTTGATATAAACCTTGTGGTGATACCTATATCATATGACTTGATATAAACCTTGTGGTGACACCTATGTCATATGACTTGATAAAAACCTTGTGGTGACACCTATGTCATATGACTTGATATTACCTTGTGGTGACACACCTATGTCATAAGACTTGATATAAACCTTGTGGTGACACATTTATGTCATATGACTTGATATAATCCTTGTGGTGACATCTATGTCATATGACTTGATATAAACCTTGTGGTGATACATTTATGTCATATGACTTGATATAAACCTTGTGGTGACACCTATGTCATATGACTTGATATAAACCTTGTGGTGACACATTTATGTCATATGACTTGATATAAACCTTGTGGTGACACATTGATGTCATATGACTTGATATAAACCTTGTGGTGACACATTTATGTCATATTTTTGGCATCTCTGACATTGCTCTGTCTTGGTTCACTTCATACCTATCCAACAGAAAACAAACTGTTCTCATCAATGGCACTTACTCTCAACCTGCATACCTGACCTGTGGTGTTCCACAAGGATCTGTCCTTGGCCCTGTTCTTTTCACTCTTTACACCTCCCCCCTGTCCACCATCATCAACTCCCATTCTATAAAACACCACTTCTATGCTGATGACACCCAACTTCAAGACAGTGACTCACCTGATAATATACAGCGCCTGTTGACTCGCACCACTGAGTGTTACTCGGACATTAAGAACTGGATGACACACAATAGACTTCAGCTTAATGACGACAAAACAGAAGCTATCCTCATTGGCACCCGTCAGAAACTTTCTCAGCTGCCTCCTCTTTCTCTCCCATTATGTAACACATCAGTCCCAATTTCTGATTCAGCTAAAAACCTTGGTGTCTGCATTGACTCTACCCTCTCCATGAACAACTTTGTTTCTCAAACTGCCAGATCCTGCTACTATCATCTCCATCGTATAAGGCTGATCAGGAAGTATCTCTCTGTCGAAACAACTGCAAAACTCGTTCTCTCCTTCATAATGTCTCGCATTGACTATTGCAATTCACTCCTGTCTGGTCTTCCTGCCTCCACCATTCACATCCTACAGCGCATTCAAAACAATGCTGTACGCCTTGTACTCAAAAAGAAAAAAGCTGACCACATATCTCCTCTCCTGGCACAACTTCACTGGCTCCCTGTATCAAAGCGCATACAGTACAAACTAGACACCATGTGCTACAAAAGCCTCAATAACGCAGCCCCCGATTACCTGTCAAGCCTACTTGAGATCTATCTTCCCTCACGTACCCTCCGCTCTGCCTCCGATCCTCTGACTTTTCGCTTTCCATGCACTAAGCTCAATACCTATGGTCCACGAGCCTTCTCTGTTTCTGGTCCACTCTCCTGGAACAAACTTCCTCTCTCAGTCCGTCAGCAACCTACTTTTGTCTCCTTCAAGTCCGCTCTCAAAACTCACCTTTTCTCCTCTGCATAAAATCCTAACCTCACTCAACCCCCCCCCCCCTCTCTGCAGCCTGTCTCCGCTCGGAGGGAATCACATGGTTATAATATATAATTGTATATGCTATGCTCTCTATAATTTTCCATTGGTTTTATTCTTGCTTTTATTGCTTTTATTCTTTCTCCCCATTTATAGCCATGCGTGCGTGTGTGTGTGTGTGTGTGTGTGTGTGTGTGTGTGTGTGTGTGTGTGTGTGCGTGCGTGTGTGTGCGTGCGTGCGTGCGTGCGTGCTTGCGTGTGTGTCTGCTTCAGCGCTTAGATTTGATTTTATCAAGATTTTGCGCTATATAAATATTGTAATTATTATATGACTTGATATAAAATTGTGGTGACACATTTATATCGCATGACTTGATATAAACCTTGTGGTGACACATTTATGTCATATGACTTGATATAAAATTGTGGTGAGACATTTATGTCATATGACTTGATATAAACCTTCTGGTGACACATTTATGTCATATGACTTGATATAAACCTTGTGGTGACACATTTATGTCATATGACTTGATATAAACTTGTGGTGACACATATGTCATTTGACTTGATATAAACCTTGTGGTAACACATTTATGTCATATGACTTGATATAAACTTGTGGTGATACCTATGTCATATTACTTGATATAAACCTTGTGGTGACACATTTATGTCATATGACTTGATGTAAACCTTGTGGTGACAAATTTATGTCATATGACTTGATATAAACCTTGTGGTGACACATTTATGTCATATGACTTGATATAAACATTGTGATGATAACTATGTCATATTACTTGATATAAACCTTGTGGTGACACATTTACGTCATATGACTTGATATAAACCTTGTGGTGACATCTATGTCATATGACGTGATATAAACCTTGTGGTGACACATTTATGTCATATGACTTGATATAAACCTTGTGGTGACACCTATGTCATATGACTTGATATAAACCTTGTGGTGACACATTTATGTCATATGACTTGATATAAACCTTGTGGTGACACACTATGTCATATGACTTGATATAAACCTTGTGTGGACACCTATGTCATATGACTTGATATAACTTGTGGTGACAACTATGTCATATGACTTGATATAACCTTGTGGGACACATGTCATATGACTTGATATAAACCTTTGTGGTGACACATTTATGTCATATGACTTGATATAAACCTTGTGTGGTGACACATTTATGTCATATGACTTGATATAAACCTTGTGGTGACACATTTATGTCATATGACTTGATATAAACCTTGTGGTGCACATCTATGTCATATGACTTGATATAAACTTGTGGTGACACATTTATGTCATATGACTTGATATAAACCTTGTGTGACACTTTATGTCAATGACTTGATATAAACCTTGTGGTGACCATTTATGTCATATGACTTATATAAAACCTTGTGTGACACATTTATGTCATATGACTTGATGTAAACCTTGTGGTGACACTTTATGTCATATGATTGATATAAACCTTGTGGTGACACATTTATGTCATATGACTTGATGTAAAACTTGTGGTGACACACCTTATGTCAATGACTTGATATAAACCTTGTGGTGACACATTTATGTCATATGACTTTGATTAACCTTTGTGGTGACACATTATGTCATATGACTTGATATAAACCTTGTGGTGACACCTATGTCATATGACTTGATATAAACCTTGTGGTGACACTATGTCATATGACTTGATATAAACCTTGTGGTGACACTATGTCATATGACTTGATATAAACCTTGTGGTGACACATTATGTCATATGACTTGATTAACCTTGTGGTGACACATTTATGTCATATGACTGATATAAACCTTGTGGTGACACATTTATGTCATATGACTTGTATAAACCTTGTGGTGACATCTATGTCATATGACTTGATATAACCTTGTGGTGACACCTATGTCATATGACTTGATATAATCCTTGTGGTGACACATTTATGTCATTGACTTGATATAAACCTTGTGGTGACACATTTATGTCATATGACTTGATATAAACCTTGTGGTGACACTTATGTCATATGACTTGATATAAACCTTGTGGTGACACCTATGTCATATGACTTGATATAAACCTTGTGGTGACACATATGTCATATAGACTTGATATAAACCTTGTGGTGACACATTTATGTCATATGACTTGATATAAACCTTGTGGTGACATCTATGTCATATGACTTGATATAAACCTTGTGGTGACACATTTATGTCATATGACTTGATATAAACCTTGTGGTACACCTATGTCATATGACTTGATATAAACCTTGTGGTGACACATTTATGTCATATGACTTGATATAAACCTTGTGGTGACACATTATGTCATATGACTTGATATAAACCTTGTGGTGACACATTTATGTCATATGACTTGATATAAACCTTGTGGTGACACATTTATATCATATGAACTTGATATAAACCTTGTGGTGACACATTATGTCATATGACTTGATATAAACTTGTGGTGAACATTTATGTCATATGACTTTGATATAAAACTGTGGTGACACATTTATGTCATATGACTTGATATAAACCTTGTGGTGACACATTTATGTCATATGACTTGATATAAACCTTGTGGTGACACATTTATGTCATATGACTTGATATAAACCTTGTGGTGAACTATGTCATATACTTGATATAAACCTTGTGGTGACACATTTATGTCATATGACTTGATATAAACCTTGTGGTGACATCTATGTCATATGACTTGATATAAACCTTGTGGTGACACATTTATGTCATATGACTTGATATAAACCTTGTGTGACACATTTGTCATATGACTTGATAGTAACCTTGTGATGACACATCCATTGTCATATGACTTGATATAAACCTTGTGGTGACACTATGTCATATGACTTGATATAAACCTTGTGGTGACACATTATGTCATATGACTTGAATAAACGTTGTGGTGACACATTTATGTCATATGACTTGATATAAACCTTGTGGTGACACATTTATGTCATATGACTTGATATAAACCTTGTGGTGACACATTTATGTCATATGACTTGATATAAACCTTGTGGTGACACCTATGCCATATGACTTGATATAAACCTTGTGGTGACACATTTATGTCATATGACTTGATATAAACCTTGTGGTGACATCTATGTCATATGACTTGATATAAACCTTGTGGTGACACGTTTATGTCATGTGACTTGATATAAACCTTGTGGTGACACATTTATGTCATATGACTTGATATAAACCTTGTGGTGACACCTATGCCATATGACTTGATATAAACCTTGTGGTGACACATTTATGTCATATGACTTGATATAAACCTTGTGGTGACATCTATGTCATATGACTTGAATATAAACCTTGTGGTGACACGTTTATTTCATGTGACTTGATATAAACCTTGTGGTGACACATTTATGTCATATGACTTGATATAAACCTTGTAGTGACACATTTACGTCATATGACTTGATATAAACCTTGTGGTGACACATTTATGTCATACGACTTGATATAAACTTGTGGTGACACCTATGTCATATGACTTGATATAAACCTTGTGGTGACACATTTATGTCATATGACTTGATATAAACCTTGTGGTGACACATTTATGTCATATGACTTGATATAAACCTTGTGGTGACATATTTATGTCATATGAGTTGATGTAAACCTTGTGGTGACACATTTATGTCATATGACTTGATATAAACCTTGTGGTGACACATTTATGTCATATGACTTGATATAAACTTTGTGATGACAACTATGTCATATGACTTGATATAAACCTTGTGGTGACACATTTACGTCATATGACTTGATATAAACCTTGTGGTGACAAATTTATGTCATATGATTTGATATAAACCTTGTGGTGACACCTATGTCATATGATTTGATACAAATTTTGTGGTGACACGTATGTCATATGACTTGATATAAACCTTGTGGTGACATCTATGTCATATGACTTGATATAAAACTTGTGGTGACACCTATGTCATATGACTTGATATAAACCTTGTGGTGACACAGCCATGTCATATGGCGATAGTGATGTGATGGTGTTGGTGGTTATGGTGATGGTGTCGGTGATGTTGGTGGTGATGATGATGATGGTGATGGTGATGGTGGTGATGATGGTGATGATGTTGTTGGTGGTGGTGGTGGTGATGGCGATGGTGATGGTAACACAGATCAGACCGGTACGATGTCAGTGAGGACTTTGTGCAGACACTGGTGTGCTGTCTGTTGTATTTTGTGCAGACACTGGTGTGCTGTCTGTTGTACTTTGTGCAGACACTGGTGTGCTGTCTGTTGTACTTTGTGCAGACACTGGTGTGCTGTCTGTTGTACTTTGTGCAGACACTGGTGTGCTGTCTGTTGTACTTTGTGCAGACACTGGTGTGCTGTCTGTTGTACTTTGTGCAGACACTGGTGTGCTGTCTGTTGTACTTTGTGCAGACACTGGTGTGCTGTCTGTTGTAATTTGTGCAGACACTGGTGTGCTGTCTGTTGTACTTTGTGCAGACACTGGTGTGCTGTCTGTTGTACTTTGTGCAGACACTGGTGTGCTGTCTGTTGTACTTTGTGCAGACACTGGTGTGCTGTCTGTTCTACTTCCTGATTGGCTTTGAATGGGCGCTTTGTGCATTGTATGTACCGTTAGCTTGGCGGTAATAGGAGTCCATGAGTCCTTATCAAACTGTTCCAGGAGTGGTGGAGGTTTTTTTTTTTAATGTCTTTTGAAGAGTGTGGGAGTGTAGAGGTGGTCCTTCTTAAGCTCCGGGAGGCTGGTGAGTGCGGTGGGGGTGGGGGATTAGAGGAGTGTGGGGGTGGGGGATTAGAAGAGTGTGGGGGTGGGGGATTAGAGGAGTGTGGGGGTGGGGGATTAGAGGAGTGTGGGGGTGGGAATTAGAGGAGTGTGGGGGTGGGGGATTAGAGGAGTGTGGGGGTGGGGGATTAGAGGAGTGTGGGGGTGGGGGATTAGAGGAGTGTGGGAGGTTTTCTTTAAGCTTTTGGAGAAGGTGGGGGGGGGGGGTCTTAAACTTTCAGAGGTTATGATTAGGGGTAAGAAAGGTAAAGGAGATGATTTTTGTTTAAATTCAAGCTCACACTGTTTTAATGATTGTTCGTGTTTATTTGTTTTTGCGTTCCTATCACAACGTTTGTTGATGGCATGTATGGACAATCTTATGGTGTTGTGCAGTCTGCGCACTGTGTCTGTGGTAGGTGCCTATGTCTGTTGGTAACTTACAGTTTCCACAAGCCTCCTAACACTGAAATGACGTAGAGGATCATTAGTATGTGTATTTGACGTTGTGCGTGTGTATCCACACGGGGGAGCCTAGAGACTGGCAGAATGGCACACATGTACATGTAGACCCCAGAGACGGAAACCACTCCTTCCTTTACACACCAGACGATTCCAGGCAGGTTTGACCTCTGACCCCTTACCTTCTAATTGAAAGTCTCAGGACCTAACCACTGACTCTCGTGTGTCAAGGGGGGGGGGGGGATAATTTGTTTAGCTTATGGGAGCTGATGTTGTAATCCCTTTGTCGGTGTATGACATGGATGTATGTGATGAAAGCTGTTTGAAATATAAACAGCAGCAACAGGAACAGCAGCAACAGGAACAGCAGCAACAGGAACAGCAGCAACAGGAACAGCAGCAACAGGAACAGAGGCAACAGGAACAGCAGCAACAGGAACAGCAGCAAAGAACAGCAGCAACAGGAACAGCAGCAACAGGACAGGGCAACAGGAACAGCGAAAGAACAGAACAGGAACAGCAGCAACAGGAACAGCAGCAACAATACGACGATGACAGGCACAACAGATAACAGCAGCAACAGGATAAATTTATCAGTATGCTGTTAAAGCACAGGAGGCAGACGATACAGGTGTAACATACCCTGACACATACTCATGTACATCAGATAAGATGATACAAGTGTACACAACTATAACAGCTCGGTATACTAACCACAATTTGTAACACAGCACATACCAGACGCATACCAGGCTATGTAACCATCACACAATGTACACCATACTCACTGTAACAGCCATACCAGGCTATAGTTATAACCATGCACACTAATGTAACACATACCTCACATGTACACAGCCATACCAGGCTATAGTTAACCATCACACATGTACACCATGACCTCACTGTACACAGCCATACCAGGCTATAGTATAACCATCACACAATGTACACCATACTCATGTACACAGCCATACCAGGCTTAGTTAACCATCACACAATGTACACCATACCCACTGTACACAGCCATACAGGCTATAGTATAACCATCACACAATGTACACCATACCTCACTGTACACAGCCATTACCAGGCTATAGTTATTTAATACCATCACATCAATGTACACCATACTCACTGTACACAGCCATACCAGGCTATATAAACCATCACACAATGGTACATCACCATACACTCACTGTACACAAGCCATACCACTGGCGCTTAGTATAACCATCACACAATGTACACCATACCTCACTGTACACAGCCATACCAGGCTATAGTATAACCTAACAGACACATACCCACTGACACATGTGTACAACCGTCCATACCTCACTGTACACAGCCATACCAGGCTATAGCTATGTAACCTATCGTACACAAGTTGTACATCACATACCTCTACTGTACACAGCCATACCAGGCTTAGTATAACCATCACACAATGTACACCATACCTCACTGTACACAGCCATACCAGGCTTAGTATAACCATCACACAATGTACACCATACCTCACTGTACACAGCATACCAGCTTAGTATAACCATCACACAATGTACACCATACCTCACTGTACACAGCCATACCAGGCTATAGTATAACCATCACACAATGTACACCATACCTCACTGTACACAGCCATACCAGGCTTAGTATAACCATCACACAATGTACACCATACTCACTGTACACAGCCATACAGGCTTAGTATAACCATCACACAATCTACCTCACTGTACACAGCCATAACCAGGCTTAGTATAACCATCACACAATGTACACCATACCTCACTGTACACAGCCATACAGGCTATAGTATAACCATCACACAATGTACACCATACCTCACTGTACACAGCATACCAGGCTATAGTATAACCATCACACAATGTACACCATACCTCACTGTACACAGCCATACCAGGCTATAGTATAACCATCACACAATGTACACCATACCTCACTGTACACAGCCATACCAGGCTATAGTATAACCATCACACAATGTACACCATACCTCACTGTACACAGCCATATCAGGCTATAGTATAACCATCACACAATGTACACCATACCTCACTGTACACAGCCATACCAGGCTATAGTATAACCATCACACAATGTACACCATACCTCACTGTACACAGCCATATCAGGCTATAGTATAACCATCACACAATGTACACCATACCTCACTGTACACAGCCATACCTGCATAGTATAACCATCACACAATGTACACCATACCTCACTGTACACAGCCATACAGGCTATAGTATAACCATCACACAATGTACACCATACCTCACTGTACACAGCCATACCAGGCTATAGTTATAACCATCACACAATGTACACCATACCTCACTGTACACAGCCATACAGGCTGTAAACCATCACACAATGTACACCATACCTCACTGTACACAGCCATACCAGGCTATAGTATAACCATCACACAATGTACACCATACCTCACTGTACACAGCCATACCAGGCTATAGTATAACCATCACACAATGTACACCATACCTCACTGTACACAGCCATACAGGCTAGTACATAACTATGTAACCATACTCATGTAACAGCCATACAGCTTGTAACCATCACACAATTACACCATACTCACTGTACACAGCCATACCAGGCTATAGTAACCATCACACAATGTACACCATACCTCACTGTACACAGCCATACCAGGCTATAGTATAACCATCACACAATGTACACCATACCTCACTGTACACAGCCATACCAGGCTATAGTATAAACCATCACAACAATGTACACCATACCTCACTGTACACAGCCATACAGTTACCATCACACAATGTACACCATATCGTACACACCATACCAGGTTAACCATCACACAATGTACACCATACCTCACTGTACACAGCCATACCAGGCTATAGTATACCATCACACAATGTACACCATACCTCACTGTACACAGCCATACCAGGCTATAGTATAACCATCACACAATGTACACCATACCTCACTGTACACAGCCATACCAGGCTATAGTATAACCATCACACAATGTACACCATACCTCACTGTACACAGACCATACCAGGCTATAGTATAACCATCACACAATGTACACCATACCTCACTGTACACAGCCATACCAGGCTATAGTATAACCATCACACAATGTACACCATACCTCACTGTACACAGCCATACCAGGCTATAGTATAACCATCACACAATGTACACCATACCTCACTGTACACAGCCATATCAGGCTATAGTATAACCATCACACAATGTACACCATACCTCACTGTACACAGCCATATCAGGCTATAGTATAACCATCACACAATGTACACCATACCTCACTGTACACAGCCATATCAGGCTATAGTATAACCATCACACAATGTACACCATACCTCACTGTACACAGCCATATCAGGCTATAGTATAACCATCACACAATGTACACCATACCTCACTGTACACAGCCATACCAGGCTATAGTATAACCATCACACAATGTACACCATACCTCACTGTACACAGCCATACCAGGCTATAGTATAACCATCACACAATGTACACCATACCTCACTGTACACAGCCATACCAGGCTATAGTATAACCATCACACAATGTACACCATACCTCACTGTACACAGCCATACCAGGCTATAGTATAACCATCACACAATGTACACCATACCTCACTGTACACAGCCATACCAGGCTATAGTATAACCATCACACAATGTACACCATACCTCACTGTACACAGCCATACCAGGCTATAGTATAACCATCACACAATGTACACCATACCTCACTGTACACAGCCATACCAGGCTATAGTATAACCATCACACAATGTACACCATACCTCACTGTACACAGCCATACCAGGCTATAGTATAACCATCACACAATGTACACCATACCTCACTGTACACAGCCATACCAGGCTATAGTATAACCATCCCATGTCACCAACCATGTACACACAGCATGTTAACCATCACACATCACTATGTACACAGCCATACCAGGCTATAGTATAACCATCACACAATGTACACCATACTCACTGTACACAGCCATACCAGGCTATAGTATAACCATCACACAATGTACACCATATCTCACTGTACACAGCCATACCAGGCTATAGTATAACCATCACACAATGTACACCATATCTCACTGTACACAGCCATACCAGGCTTTAACCATCACCATGTACACCATACCTCACTGTACACAGACACACCAGGATGTAACCATCACACAATGTACACCATACCTCACTGTACACAGCCATATCAGGCTGTAACCATCACACAATGTACACCATACCTCACTGTACACAGCCATATCAGGCTGTAACCATCACACAATGTACACCATACCTCACTGTACACAGCCATATCAGGCTGTAACCATCACACAATGTACACCATACCTCACTGTACACAGCCATACCAGGCTATAGTATAACCATCACACAATGTACACCATATCTCACTGTACACAGCCATACCAGGCTTTAACCATCACACAATGTACACCATATCTCACTGTACACAGCCATACCAGGCTGTAACCATCACAAAATATACCTCATGCCTCACCGGAGAAAAACAAAATGAAGAAGAAAATGAAGTTTACAAGTCAATGCATTCACGCACATAATCCAAGACTGTGTCCCTGGCGTTGACCACTACGTCCACTTTATCACCAGGGTGTTTGAAAAATCAAACTGAATGCACATATAAAGATGAACGAGGACACTAAGAAATATATATAACAGGCCTAAAATACCTAAAACATATATATATAAACAGGCCTAAAATACCTAAAACATATATATATATAAACAGGCCTAAAATACCTAAAACATATATATATATACAGGCCTAAAATACCTAAAACATATATATATATACAGGCCTAAAATACCTAAAACATATATATATAAACAGGCCTAAAATACCTAAAACATATATATATAAACAGGCCTAAATTACCTAAAACATATATATATATATAAACAGGCCTAAATTACCTAAAACATATACATATAAACAGGCCTAAATTACCTAAAACATATATATATAAACAGGCCTAAAATACCTAAAACATATATATATAAACAGGCCTAAATTACCTAAAACATATATATATAAACAGGCCTAAATTACCTAAAACATATATATATATATACAGGCCTAAAATACCTAAAACATATATATATAAACAGGCCTAAAATACCTAAAACATATATATATAAACAGGCCTAAAATACCTAAAACATATATATATAAACAGGCCTAAATTACCTAAAACATATATATATATATACAGGCCTAAAATACCTAAAACATATATATATATATACAGGCCTAAAATACCTAAAACATATCTATAAACAGGCCTAAATTACCTAAAACATATATATATATAAACAGGCCTAAATTACCTAAAACATATATATATAAACAGGCCTAAAATACCTAAAACATATATATATAAACAGGCCTAAAATACCTAAAACATATATATATAAACAGGCCTAAAGTACCTAAAACATATATATATACAGGCCTAAAATACCTAAAACATATATATATAAACAGGCCTAAAATACCTAAAACATATATATATAAACAGGCCTAAAATACCTAAAACATATCTATAAACAGGCCTAAAATACCTAAAACATATATATATAAACAGGCCTAGAATACCTAAAACATATATATATAAACAGGCCTAGAATACCTAAAACATATATATATAAACAGGCCTAAAATACCTAAAACATATATATATATAAACAGGCCTAAAATACCTAAAACATATATATATAAACAGGCCTAAAATACCTAAAACATATATATATAAACAGGCCTAAAATACCTAAAACATATATATATAAACAGGCCTAGATTACCTAAAACATATATATATATACAGGCCTAAATTACCTCAAACTGCTTCTGCACATTACATGTCCTTAGAGCCCAAAAGGCATTTTATACATGTATCTAATTATCAGTCCTACGAGAAATTTTATATATGTATCCAATTATCAGTCCTAAGAGAAATTTTATATATGTATCTAATTATCTGTCCTAAGAGAAATTTTATATATGTATCTAATTATCAGTCCTAAGAGAAATTTTATATATGTATCTAATTATCAGTCCTAAGAGAAATTTTATATATGTATCTAATTATCAGTCCTAAGAGAAAGTATGTAAATCTTTATACAACACATACAGGTGAATGGACCATCCAGGTAGAAAGTGGTAGGAAGAAAGGACAGAAAGCAAAGGAACAAGACAGAAACAAAGTGAGGTGACAGAAAAGAGGACATTTCTAGTACAGTATTTCCAGAAGGTGGGGATACTATCTATACTGAAAGAGCCCTTGGCATCCACACGGGGGAATAATAAAGACAATTATAACTGATAATCATCATCATCATCATCATCATCATCATCATCATCATCATCATCATCATCATCATCATCATCATCATCATCACCATCAGCAGCAGCAGCAGCAACAGGTACGGAAGGTAAAGAAGAAAAAGAACAGATTCAGGGTAACAACGCTTAAAGTCCAGCCTTCCACTGAAGCCATATCAGGACTAACATCATGTTACAAACAACTCCAAATTTGAAGTAAAAGGAAACACTGAAATACCAAGCTGATGATAATCACTCAAGTCTAAAATACATATCAAAATCTTTCCCATACTTATAACGATATCAGATGAAATCTATTCATCTCTTGTGAAATTTGAAAATTGCATCCGGAGGAACATGTCTGAAGACGTTGTTTAAGGATTCCGCCGTCTGGTGCTTAATTCTGACATTGTGCAAGTCTCAGCATTCAATAAGATATATGATGCTGAGTGGCTGGTGACATAGTTTACAGCATGATGCTGAGTGGCTGGTGACATAGTTTACAGCATGATGCTGAGTGGCTGGTGACCTAGTTTACAGCATGATGCTGAGTGGCTGGTCACATAGTTTACAGCATGATGTTGAGTGGCTGGTGACATAGTTTACAGCATGATGCTGAGTGGCTGGTGACATAGTTTACAGCATGATGCTGAGTGGCTGGTCAAACAGTTTACAGCATGATGCTGAGTGGCTGGTGACATAGTTTACAGCATGATGCTGAGTGGCTGGTGACATAGTTTACAGCATGATGCTGAGTGGCTGGTGACATAGTTTACAGCATGATGCTGAATGGCTGGTCACATAGTTTACAGCATGATGCTGAGTGGCTGGTCACATAGTTTACAGCATGATGCTGAGTGGCTGGTGACATAGTTTACAGCATGATGCTGAATGGCTGGTCACATAGTTTACAGCATGATGCTGAGTGGCTGGTGACATAGTTTACAGCATGATGCTGAGTGGCTGGTGACATAGTTTACAGCATGATGCTGAATGGCTGGTCACATAGTTTACAGCATGATGCTGAGTGGCTGGTGACATAGTTTACAGCATGATGCTGAATGGCTGGTCACATAGTTTACAGCATGATGCTGAGTGGCTGGTGACATAGTTTACAGCATGATGCTGAGTGGCTGGTGACATAGTTTACAGCATGATGCTGAGTGGCTGGTGACATAGTTTACAGCATGATGCTGAATGGCTGGTCACATAGTTTACAGCATGATGCTGAGTGGCTGGTGACATAGTTTACAGCATGATGCTGAGTGGCTGGTCACATAGTTTACAGCATGATGCTGAGTGGCTGGTCACATAGTTTACAGCATGATGCTGAGTGGCTGGTGACATAGTTTACAGTATGATGCTTCTTTGTGTTTTGATAGGTATAGGGGAGTGTATAGGTATAGGGGAGTGTATAGGTATAGGGGAGTGTATAGGTATAGGGGAGTGTATAGGTATAGGGGAGTGTAGAATGTGCGACCTGTAACCAACACCATACTGTTTCTTTCTTACTGTTATCAAGTATAGATTAGAGAATTTGTTTAAGGTCGGGGCAGATTTGGAAAGTATAAGAATAAGAATAATAACAACATTAACAATACAAAATCACTCTTGCAGAGTGGTATTCCAAACTCATATAGAGTGATTTCATATTACACATTTGCAAAACACGTTGTGATACATGGAGAAACACTGAAATCACACACACACACTACATGTACATGTCTTTCGTTCGTGCTTTTGACGACTCAGAAGACAGAGCAATGCTTCTACGTCTTTACAGGAACATACCGTCTGATTCTCAACTGACACTTATATACATGTTACAATGAACAACAATCAGTTTACATTTACATGATCAGTTCACATTTACATGATCAGTTCACATTTACACCATCAGTTCACATTTACATGATCAGTTCACATTTACATCATCAGTTTACATTTACATGATCAGTTCACATTTACACCATCAGTTTACATTTACACCATAAGTTCACATTTACACCATCAGTTCACATTTACACCATCAATTTACATTTACATGATCAGTTTACATTTACATGATCAGTTCACATTTACAGATCAGTTCACATTTACACCATCAGTTCACATTTACACCATCAGTTCACATTTACACCATCAATTTACATTTACATGATCAGTTTACATTTACATGATCAGTTCACATTTACAGATAAGTTCACATTTACACCATCAGTTTAAATTTACACCATCAGTTTACATTTACATGATCAGTTCACATTTACATGATCAGTTCACATTTACACCATCAGTTTACATTTACACCATAAGTTCACATTTACACCATCAGTTCACATTTACACCATCAGTTTACATTTACACCATCAATTCACATTTACACCATCAGTTCACATTTACACCATCAGTTCACATTTACACCATCAGTTTACATTTACACCATCAATTCACATTTACATTATCAGTTCACATTTACACCATCAGTTTACATTTACATGATCAGTTCACATTTACGTGATCAGTTCACATTTACATGATCAGTTCACATTTACACCATCAGTTTACATTTACACCATCAGTTCACATTTACACCATCAGTTTACATTTACACCATCAGTTTTACACATTTACACACCATCAGTTCACGTTTACATCATCAGTTTACATTTACACCATCAGTTTACATTTACATGATCAGTTCACATTTACGTGATCAGTTCACATTTACATGATCAGTTCACATTTACACCATCAGTTTACATTTACACCATCAGTTCACATTTCAACACCATCAGTTTACATTTACACCATCAGTTCACCATTTACACCATCAGTTTACATTTACACCATCAGTTCACATTTACACCATCAGTTCACATTTACATGATCAGTTCACATTTACACCATCAGTTACATTTACACCATCAGTTTACATTTACATGATCAGTTTACATTTACGTGATCAGTTTACATTTACACCATCAGTTTACATTTCCATGATCAGTTCACATTTACAGATCAGTTCACATTTACACCATCAGTTCACATTTACACCATCAGTTCACATTTACACCATCAGTTTACATTTACACCATCAGTTCACATTTACATGATCAGTTCACATTTACATGATCAGTTCACATTTACATGATCAGTTTCACATTTACACCATCAGTTTACATTTACACCATCAGTTTACATTTACACCATCAGTTTACATTTACAGATCAGTTCACATTTACGTGATCAGTTCACACTTACATGATCAGTTCACATTTACACCATCAGTTTACATTTACACCATCAGTTTACATTTACACCATCAGTTTACATTTACACCATCAGTTCACATTTACATGATCAGTTCACATTTACACCATCAGTTCACATTTACACCATCAGTTCACATTTACATGATCAGTTCACATTTACACCATCAGTTTACATTTACGCCATCAGTTTACATTTACATGATCAGTTTACATTTACGTGATCAGTTCACATTTA
>CM060312.1:1187491-1199991 GCA_030674185.1 Monoplex corrugatus | reverse complement strand
GCCACTCTGCAAGTCCGTCTAGTATCTTTTCTCTGGGTCTACCCGGTGCTCTCCTTCCCTCCAGCTTTCCTGTTGTGACCAGGTGTTCCAATCCCCCTTTCCTCATAAAACGGCCCATGAATGTTGCCTGCCTTTTCCTAATCTTCCTTATGAATTATCTACTTGTGAATGCCCCCATCAAGACTGTCTCGTTTGTTTTCGTTGCTGTCCATGGAACTCTCAACATCCTTCTTAGAAACCACATCTCGGCGGCCTCAATCTTGTTCTGGCTTTGCTTGTTGACTGTCCACGCCTCACAACCGTACAACAGTATTGGTTCTATATAACATTCAAGAACTCTCTACCTGATGTTAATTGATAGGCTTTTGTTGGTAAGAATGCTTTCCATCTTCTTGAATGTTGTTTTGGCTTGGCTGATTCTGCTGATTATTTCTGATGTGCATCTGCCATCTGGTGAAATGATCGTTCCCAGGTATTTGAACTTATCAACCTGTCTCAAGGTTAATAATAATAATAATAATAATAGTGCATTTATAGAGCGCTTTCCGAAACCTCAAAGCGCTTTACATCAGTAAACCATACATATATAAACCAAATAACAGGCTACAATACAAACAAACTCATCAAAAACTATCCACAGGAAATCAACAACCACACAGACACACCAAATAATCTCTCTCCCTCTCACCCCCTCCCCGCCCACCCCTCTCCCCCCATTTTCAAACACACACACACAACACCCACACACACACAGCCACACATCACACACACACACACACACACACACACACACACACACACACACACACACACACACACACACTGGCATACACCCCATTGTGCACAATTTCATCCAGAATGTCAAGCAGGATCAACCCACTAGCCAAAATCAGGAAAAACACTGTTTAAAGAAGTAAGTTTTTAAACTTGTTTTGAAAGATGGTAGAGTTTTAGAGTGGCGGACGGACTGAGGCAACAAGTTCCATGTCTGAACAGCAAAAACTGCAAAGGCTCTACCACCGTGAGTTTCTCTGTTATATTTTGGCACACGAAACTTCTTGTCATCCACAGAAGAGCGGAGTGATCGAGAAGGTACGTAGACAGTCAAGAGTTCAGAGAGATAGTCAGGAGCAGTTCCAGAAATGATGTGATAACAAAGGCAGCAAATCTTGTATTTTATTCTTTGTTCAACCGGGAGCCAGTGCAGTGTCTGAAACAGGGGTGTGCAGTGCTGTGACCTACGTGCCTTGAAGATGAGTTTAGCTGCAGAGTTCTGAACTTGTTGCAAATGTTTGAGATGTTTCTGAGGGCAACCCGCAAGGAGTGAATTGCAATAATCTAACCTAGACAGAATGCATGCAGTAACTAACGTCTTGGTTGCGTCTAATGTAAGGTAGTGTCTAATAGAATTAATGCGTCTAAGTTCGATGTATGCAGCCTGACATGTTTTGATGATGTGCTGGTGCATGGAGAGATTATGGTCAAAGACAAAACCGAGGTCACGAACGCAATCAGAAAAAGCAATAGCGGTATTACCGACAGTAATAGTGGAAGGCAGAGAAGAAAGATCTGCAGGCAATGGAGAAACACGAAGGGCTTCAGTCTTGTCATCATTCAACTTAAGTCGATTTTCATACATCCAGGATTTTACTTCAGAAACGCAGTTCTGAAGAGACTGAACTAGATGATCGTAGTTAGTAGGAGAATCAGTATGATTGAGCTGGGTATCGTCCGCATACATTTCATGACGGATGGAATGTGAGTCAATAAGGTGGGTCAGAGGAGAAGTATACAATATGAAAAGCACAGGACCCAGAACAGAGCCTTGAGGCACGCCAAAATCCAAAGGCAGCTCAGAAGATTTGTTTCCGTCGACAAGTACGGTTTGCTTTCTTTCTGAAAGATAAGATCGAAACCAGTGTAAAGCAGATTTTTGAATTCCAAAGTTGTTTTCCAAACGGGAAAGCAAAATTTCATGGTCAATAGTATCGAAAGCAGCTGAAAGATCCAAAAGGAGAAGAATAGAAATTTTGTTTTGATCCAGGGAGGTCAAAAGATCATTGAGAATACGAAGCAGAACAGTTTCTGTGCTGTGCCCTGGCCTGTAAGCGGATTGGTGAGGACTAAGGAGGTTATGGGATGAGAGATAGGAGAAAAGCTGGTCTAGAATCAGACGTTCAAGCAGTTTAGAAAGAAATGGAAGATTGGAAATCGGTCTGTAATTTTTCAGGTCATTTTTGTTGAGGTTAGATTTTTTCAGCAAGGGCTTAACAATGGCAGTCTTAAATTCACGGGGAACAATTCCAGTGGTAATAGACTGATTCATGATGTTTGTAATGGTCGGCAAGAGAAGATCCACATGTTGAAAGAGAAGTTTGGTTGGAATGGGATCAAGTTCACATGATTTAGGGGGAGTCTTAAGAATGGTCTTCCGGACAAGGTCTTCAGAAACTGGAATGAAATTTACAAGTGGTGAGCCAGAAAACGACACAGTGTTTGAACCAGTACTTTGAAATGGTGGAAAACTGTCACGGATCTTGAGAATTTTCTTATGGAAAAAATCGGCAAAAATGTGTGGGAGCAGTTTGACATCGGACACAGTGGGAAGAGACACAGGTTTGATTTTTCCAAGAAGCGAGGACATATTGTGAAAGAGTTGTTTACAAGTGGTAGAACTGGACACTAGCGAAGAATAAAAAGCTGTTTTCGCGTCGTGTACGCAATCTGCAACCGTTTGCTTTGCTGCGTCATAGATTTGTTTGTGTACTGTTAACCGTGATGACTGCCAACAGCGCTCGGCACGCCTACGCTCTCTCTTCAGCTGACGAAGCTGATCAGCGACAGCGCCGTACCACGGGGTAGGCTTTCCGTCCCGGACTTTTCGTTGACGTACAGGCGCATGCTTGTCAAAAACAGCGGCAAGGGAACTGTTCAAATCGGACACTGACACAACGGTGGTCACAGACTGAGAAAGATCATCAGCGAACTTGTCTTGGTCAATTTTACTAATAGAGCGAGTTGTGCCGTTTGCTGTTATTTTACATGAGGGGATTTCATTTTTTTTACTGATCACCATGACTTCAGTCTTCCTGCTGTTCAGTTCCAACCCCTTACCTCTGCTTTCTATTTCAAGTATATTCATAAAGTTTTGTAGGTCCCTTTCATTTTCTGCAATTAGCACGGTGTCATCTGCGTATCGAATGTTGTTTATCATTTTCCTCCAACCTTTAATCCAGGGTCTTCTTCTAGGTTTCTCATGATGTTTTCGCTATATAGTGAAAACAGATCTGGTGACAAAACACAACCCTGTCTGACTCCTCTTTTGATGTTTTGGAAAGAGCTTATATCGTTTTTTATTCTCATTGCAGCTGTTTGTTCCCAATACATATTTCTGATTATTCGTAGATCTTTTCCATCAGTATTGAGTCTTTCTAGCTGGTTGATCAATTCTTCATGTCTTACCCGATCGAAAGCCTTGGTATAGTCAACAAAGCATAAATATAAATCCTTGTTCACCTCGATTGACCTCTCTATGATAGTTCTTAGGATGCATATGCCATTAATAGTTCCTTTCCCTTCCACAAATCCACGCTGTTCATCTGCTATTCCTCTTTTGATTCTATTCCTTGTCCTCATCATGATTATTCTTAATAGGATCTTGGTTACATGACTCATCAAACTGATTGTGCGATGGAGTTCGCATTCTATAGCCCCTGTCTTCTTTGGAAGTGCAATGAAAATTGATTTTGACATATCTTTGGGGATTTTTCCAATGTCGAAAATTTCATTTAGGAGGACTGTTATTTTTTCTATGCCAAATTCTTCCAGGGCTTCAATCATCTCTGTGGTAATGTTGTCTGGTCCTGGGGCTTTTTCTGATTTCATCTTTTTCAGTGCTGCTCTAACATCTTTCATTATGGGTGGTCCTTCAAAGTTCTTTCTTATAATGTGTTCTGCGTTTCTGTCATCTTCAAAAAGATCTTTAATGTACTCTCCCCATCTGTCTGATATTTTGTCTTTTACCATGAGAATCGTACCATCTTTCGATTTTAAGCAATCAGTTGATGTGCATGTATTTTTCCTGTGGACAATTTCTTCAGTTCGTCTGTACATACCCTGAGGATCCGTTTTGTGTTGGTCTTCTATTTCTTTGCATTTCGTTTTCAGCCAAGCTTCCTTAGCTTCATTGCATTTATTCCTGATTTCTTTATTTATCTTCCTGTATATTTCCTCGTTTCTCTTTGCCTTCCTCCGTTCCTCCATCAAACCTAAAATTTCTTTTGTCATCCAGTTCTTTTTTCCTTTTCTATCTACTACAGGGATTTCTTCACAAGCTTCATTTATCGATTTTTTCAACTTTGTCCATTGTTCCTCACTGTCACCAATGTCTTCCAGAGCACTGAATTTGTTTTGAACATGTACATTAATTTTTTGACGTATCACTTCATCTGTCTTTAAGAGTCCAAGATCTAGTTTGATGTTGCTTTTGGTCTGTTTCCTTTTCCGTAATTTCAACCGAAATCTTCCCACTACAGGATTGTGGTCACTGTTGCAGCCTGCGCCTGGTAGTGTTTTCGCTGACAGTGAAGAATTTCTAAATCTTTTGTGGATCAGGATGTAGTCAATCTGATTTTTGGTATTATCTCCTGGACTCATCCAAGTCCATTTTCTTCTATTAGGCTGCTCTAACCAGGTGTTTCCTACTATGAACTCATTCATCTGTGCCCATTCTACAAGTTTCCCTCCCCTTTCATTTTGTGTACCAAGGCCATGAGGTCTAACTATATCCTCTACCCAGTCCTTTCCCACTTTAGCATTAAAATCTCTCATTATTATGGTAACTTCTTGTGATTTGCATTGGGCCTTGGCCATCTCTAAAACTTCGTAGAAGTTGTCGATGTCTTCCTGAGTACTTGTGGATGTTGGTGCATACACCTGAATGATGTTGATATCAAATGGTCTGCCTCCCACTTTGACCAGCAAGACTCTGTCGGACACAGCCCAGTATCCCTTAACTGCTTTTGATTTGTCCCTGTCCATTACAATGCCTACTCCTCTTTCATGTGAGTTTCCACCAGAGTATATCACTATATCACTGTATACTCTCCGGATGTTATCATGCCTGCCCCCTTCCATCTCACTTCCCCTAGTCCTAAAATACTAATGTTAAGCCTTTCCATCTCCATTTTGACATTCTCTAATTTTCCCTTTTGCAGCAATGTCGTCACATTCCATGTTGCGATCTTGGTATTTTTGAGTTCGAGTTTGGTCGCAGTATCTGGCTGACGGTCTGGTGTCACCTGCGCTGCATGACGGTCCCTACCGGACAAAGGTGCTCCATCGGAGCACCTATTCACGTCGTTATCTTCATTTTCCTTCTTTTTCCTGTCCATAATGTTCTGGGAGAATACAATGGTGATTTCTCGTTGCCTTCCATCGGTTTTTTTTTTGCGGTCTCTCCGCTAGCCTTATTCTCTCCCGAGATGTCCACAAGGCAGTGGAGCTATTTACCCATAGCTGGGGGTCTGGTTCGTGGGCACTAGGGCATATCCACACGCCGGTGGGCCTGCGTGCCACACGTCTGGGGGCCAGATCTCCTCCGAGTCCCACGAGATTTAGCCTGAGTCCGTGAGGTGCTCAGTTACCGCCTGTCGCCACGAGGAGGCATAACGTAGGGCTTGCTGATGGAGGGGCTATGTACTGACAGGAAGAGATTTACGCATTCTGCTCTTCTTTTCGCATAGCTGCAAGCAGCAGTGCTAGCCAGCGGTGCAGGCTGAAAGTGAGAGGTGACAAGCACGCAGTCACTAGCCGACACACTAGACGCATCACATCTGCCATTGCACACAAGTTATGATTACTTAAGTTAAAACAGTGTAAGTTGTAACTGCGTAAGCTATAATTATGTAAGTGATAACTGTGTAAATTATATGTATGTAAGTTATAACCGTGTAATTATGTTTTTCCTTACCTTTATATCTGTTGAAATAATTATGTTGCCTTTATCCTTAACTTTGTATTTGTTAAATAATCATGTCGTCCTTATCTTTATCTTCATTGGAATAAAATGCTGTCTTTATTCTTGGCTTATATGCTTTGAAATATTGCATCATGTCGTCCTTATCCTTAGCTTTATATCTCTTGGAATAATTATGCCGTTTTTAATCTATTTTATTTTTTGTTGCTTCTTTAAATTAGATTTTTGTGGTCCATCCTTTGGTAGTGGTAGGCGTTGGCATGTGTTTGTTTTCTGTGCATCACTTCTGTCCACTTCTGTCACTTCTGTCACTTCTGTCACTTCTGTCACTTCTGTCACTCCTGTCACTTCTGTCACTTCTGTCACTTATGTCACTCCTGTCATTCTGTCACTGTACTTCTATCACTTCTGTCACTCCTGTCACTTCTGTCACTTACACTTTTGAGGCATCGACAGGCAAATACACTGAAGAACAGAAACACAGACACGTAGACGAACAGACAAACACACCTACATGTGCCCATACAGACAGACATGTACAGGCAGATGGACATAGAGACAGACATAGAAACAGACATGTACAGGCAGATGGACATACAGACAGACATAGAGACAGACATGTACAGGCAGATGGACATACAGACAGACATAGAGACAGACATGTACAGGCAGATGGACATACAGACAGACATAGAAACAGACATGTACAGGCAGATGGACATACAGACAGACATAGAGACAGACATGTACAGGCAGATGGACATACAGACAGACATAGAGACAGACATGTACAGGCAGATGGACATACAGACAGACATAGAGACAGACATGTACAGGCAGATGGACATACAGACAGACATAGAGACAGACATGTACAGGCAGATGGACATACAGACAGACATAGAGACAGACATGTACAGGCAGATGGACATACAGACAGACATAGAGACAGACATGTACAGGCAGATGGACATACAGACAGACATAGAGACAGACATGTACAGGCAGATGGACATACAGACAGACATAGAGACAGACATGTACAGGCAGATGGACATACAGACAGACATAGAGACAGACATGTACAGGTAGATGGACATACAGACAGACATAGAGACAGACATGTACAGGCACATACACACACGCATACACACACACACATACACACACACACACACACACACGCACACACACACACATACACACACACATACACACGCACGCACGCACACACACACACACACACACACACACACACACACACACACACACACACACACACACGAGATCGAATGTACACACATATTGACCAGGAAGTATTGCAACATTCACAGATTTGCGTTAGACAACACACACACACACACACACACACACACACACACACACACACACACACACACACACACACACACACGAGATCGAATGCACACACATACAGACCAGGAAGTATTGCAATATTCACAGATTTGCGTTACACAACACACACACACACACACACACACACACACACACACACACACACACTCACACACACACACACACACACACACACACACACACACACACACACACACACACGAGCTATTTATCTACAACTCGGTCTTTCAGGAACGAGGAAGACGGAAGAACAGAGAACACCGATAACCTTCAACACGAACTGAACACACGCGGTGCTACAAGCCCATGACGAACAATCCTCCAGCCCTCAAACCTCTCCCCCTACACCACACAACCAGTTATGGGCAACACCACCACGCTCTTCCCCATCTGGCACACAAGTGACGACAGACTGTGTTGCCTCCCTTCTCCTCTGACCCCACCACCCCCACCACCCCAGGCACTCAGCGCTTGAACAAATTGCGTTTTTTCAAACCTCTCGCCCTTTACACAAGTTTCCCTATCTGCGTCCTAGGTCTGTCCTTCTCTATCTTTTTCCTGTTTGCTCTCCTTTTGCCTGTCTTTCTAACAAGTTTTCTTCCCGTCTTTTTCGTCTTCCTGTGTGTATTCAAATATCTCTTTAGTTATCTGTATTTCTTGTAAAAATGAGAGATCGTACTTATCATGATTGTTTATCGGAGGGACTGTGAGCACTTGTTTATGTCTGATGTGTGTGTGTGTGTGTGTGTGTGTGTGTGTGTGTGTGTGTGTGTGTGTGTGTGTGTGTGTGTGTGTGTGTATGTTTGCGGTATACCTGTGTGTCTGTGTCTGTGTGTCTATGTCTGTCTGTGTCTGTGTGTCTATGTGTCTGTGTATCTGTGTTCCTCTGTCTGTGTGTCTCTGTCTATGAACTTCAGTATAATAATAATAATAATATATTTTATTTATATAGCGCAAAATCTTGACAAAATCAAATCTAAGCGCTGAGCGTATACATGCATACATACCTACATACATATGAGCGTATACATGCATACATACATGCTTACATACTTACATACATAAATCTAAGCTGAGCGTATACATGCATACATACATACATACATAAATCTAAGCGTATACATACATACATACATACATACATACGTACGCACATGCATACATAATAATTACAATATTTATATAGCGCAAATCTCGACAAAATCAAATCCAAGCGCCGAAAAGACACACACGCACACACGCACGCACGCACGCACGCACACACACACACACACACACACACACACACACACACACACACACACACACACACACACATGCATGGCCACAAATGGGGAGAAAAGAATAAAAGCAATAAAAGCAAGAATAAAACCAATGGAAAACCACAGAGAGCACATCATATACAATTATATATTAAAACAAAGTGATTCCCCTCCGAGCGGAGACAGGCTGCAGAGGGGGGTTGAGTGAGGTTAGGATTTTATGCAGAGGAGAAAAGGTGAGTTTTGAGAGCGGACTTGAAGGAGGGAAAAGTAGGTTGCTGACGGACTGAGAGAGGAAGTTTGTTCCAGGAGAGTGGACCAGAAACAGAGAAGGCTCGTGGACCATAGGTATTGAGCTTAGTGCGTGGAAAGTGAAAAGTCAGAGGATCGGAGGCAGAGCGGAGGGTACGTGAGGGAAGATAGATCTCAAGTAGGCTTGACAGGTAATCGGGGGCTGCGTTATTGAGGCTTTTGTAGCACATGGTGTCTATGTAACTAAGTATGTGCATGGAAAAGGGATAGAATGTCAACAGAACGTGTTCTGATCGCATTGCTGTCAACAGAACGTGTTCTGATGACTATATTGTCAACAGAACGTGTTCTGATCACTTCGCTGCCAACAGAACGTGTTCTGATCACTTCGCTGCCAACAGAACGTGTTCTCATCACGTAGTACTTTGATATCAACTTGTTGATACCAGTGCTTTGCAGTAGGACCTAAGTGGCCTCTCCAGGACACAGGTCTGGGTGATCATGGAGGTCCTAGGCTGCCCAGACATCAGGATCCCCCAACCTCACCCCCCTGTTGATATGCTCCAAAGTAGTGTTAGGCAATATATTTAGTAATAAAGATTTGTATAGTTTACCATCTCGGAAAGCAAGCTCCTGAATGCATTGCGTTTACAAAACACTTTATGGATAAAAACTTACATTGGATAACTCGATGGTATAAACATGATATGACATGACATAAACAAACAAACAAACAAACAAACAAACAAACAAACAAACAAACAAACAAACAAACAAACAAACAAACAATTATAAAAAGTACAGCACGGTATCGCGCGTGTCGTGCCTTCTTCGGAAACAAATGTAATCGGCAAAGCCGGATGTTGCATGTGACGGGTAACAAGGAGGTTGGCTAATACAAAGTGCCGTCTGTAATACAAAATGACCTGAAGCCAGTAAACCACTCTCCTTTCTAAGCTTGTTCTTTTGCTGGAAATACAAGTGACAAGCAACACGACACCAACGCATCGCCTGACTTACTCCTCACAGGTATCAGATAGGGTGTTATCTGCTTGGCTTGGCATGCTAAATAAACTCGTTTTATTGCCAGCTATGACTCGCTTTCCTTCATTCAATGCCACAGACACAGAGATAATGGAGCGTAAATGTTCTTCACATCTCCTGTATACATGTACATTCTCCAGTCATGAAGATGGTGGGCGGTTGTGCAGAAGACATGATGGTGCAGAAGACGTATAATTATATCAGTATTGAAACTTTCATAATCTGCAAAGGGGGTGATGGTGGTGGGGGTGGGGCTGTTACACAAGACATACAACTTGTATTCACGAATGACACCTTTCATCCTTGGCTTCAGTGCACACACTGGCCATTGTGGAAATTCCCCTTGGCCAGTGACACAATCATCTACTGTCTGTCCACTGATCCACAAAGCCATGTTTGTGAAGGCAGACGATGGAACGAAAAGGGGAACCATCTGAAGAGGTAAAGAGAGAGCGGTGTTTAGTTTTTTGTGTGTGTATGCAAGCTGTTTCATTATGAATAAATAAATAAAACAACTCTTAGTTACTTCTGCTCATTAACAAATAAACACAACCCTTAGTTACTTCTGCTCATTAACAAATAAACACAACCCTTAGTTATTTCTGCTCATTAACAAATAAACAACAACTCTTAGTTACTTCTGCTCATTAACAAATAAAACACAACCCTTAGTTACTTCTGCTCATTAATAAATAAACAAACAACTCTTAGTTACTTCTGCTCATTAAAAATAAACACAACAACCTTAGTTACTTCTGCTCATTAACAAATAAACACAACCCTTAGTTACTTCTGCTCATTAACAAATAAACAAACAACTCTTAGTTACTTCTGCTCATTAATAAATAAACAAACAACCCTTAGTTACTTCTGCTCATTAACAAATAAACAAACAACCCTTAGTTACTTCTGCTCATTAATAAATAAACAAACAACCCTTATTACTTCTGCTCATTAACAAATAAACAAACAACCCTTAGTTACTTTGCTCATTAACAAATAAACAAACAACCCTTAGTTACTTCTGCTCATTAATAAATAAACAAACAACCCTTAGTTACTTCTGCTCATTAACAAATAAACAAACAACCCTTAGTTACTTTTGCTCATTAACAAATAAACAAACAACCCTTAGTTACTTCTGCTCATTAACAAATAAACAAACAACCCTTAGTTACTTCTGCTCATTAACAAATAAACAAACAACTCTTAGTTACTTCTGCTCATTAACAAATAAACAAACAACCCTTAGTTACTTCTGCTCATTAATAAATAAACAAACAACTCTTAGTTACTTCTGCTCATTAACAAATAAACAAACAACCCTTAGTTACTTTTGCTCATTAACAAATAAACAAACAACCCTTAGTTACTTCTGCTCATTAACAAATAAACAAACAACCCTTAGTTACTTTTGCTCATTAACAAATAAACAAACAACCCTTAGTTACTTCTGCTCATTAACAAATAAACAAACAACCCTTAGTTACTTCTGCTCATTAACAAATAAACAAACAACTCTTAGTTACTTCTGCTCATTAACAAATAAACAAACAATCTTGTTGCTAGCAGTCTAAAGGTCTGCCTCGTGGGTCTTATCGATCCACACCTAAAAAAAATAGACGCCTTATCCTCACGTGAAGACCCACACTTTATAAACAAACATTATTCATGTTTATGTCATGGGTCTCACTGACCCACACCTTAAAAGAAAAACTTCTCATGCTTACGTCATGAGTCTCACAGACCCACACCTTAAAAGAAAAACTTCTCATGCTTACGTCATGGGTCTCACAGACCCACACCTTAAAAGAAAAATTTCTCATGCTTACGTCATGGATCTCACAGACCCACACCTCATACCGAAAAATATTCTGATGCTTACGTCATGGGTCTGACGGAAGCAGAATTTGTTAAGGAAAGGACCAATGTCACTCGTCGTGCCTACATTGTGACTGGACATAACAGCGCTGTGTGAAACTGGCTGTGCTGTGCTGTGCTGTGCTGTACTGTGCTGTGCTGTACTGTGCTGTACTGTGCTGTGCTGTACTGTGCTGTACTGTGCTGTGCTGTGCTGTGCTGTGCTGTGCTGTGCTGTGCTGTACTGTGCTGTGCTGTGCTGTACTGTGCTGTACTGTGCTGTGCCATACTGTGCTGTGATGTACTGTGCTGTACTGTGCTGTGCTGTACTGTACTGTGCTGTGCTGTACTGTGATGTACTGTGCTGTGCTGTACTGTGCTGTGCTGTACTGTGCTGTGCTGTGCTGTACTGTACTGTGCTGTACTGTGCTGTGCTGTGCTGTACTGTGCTGTGCCATGCTGTGCTGTGCTGTACTGTGCTGTGCTGTGCTGTACTGTGCTGTGCTGTGCTGTACTGTACTGTGCTGTGCTGTGCTGTGCTGTACTGTGCTGTGCTGTGCTGTACTGTGCTGTGCTGTGCTGTGCAGTGCCATGCCATGCTGTGCTGTGCTGTGCTGTGCTGTACTGTACTGTGCTGTATTGTGCTGTGCTGTGCTGTACTGTGCTGTGCTGTGCTGTACTGTGCTGTGCAGTGCCATGCTGTGCTGTGCTGTGCTGTGATGTACTGT
>CM060312.1:1034991-1182491 GCA_030674185.1 Monoplex corrugatus | reverse complement strand
GGTATGACTTTGAACATAGAGCCATGACTTTCAAGCTTTGTGACACCTGAACGGTCCACACTTTGGACCCAAACTGTATAAAAGTGCATCAAGAAACGGCTCAGAAAATCTTGCTAAAACGTTTTTATCCGTGACACAGACACACACAGACAGATATACAGACACACACACACAGACGTATATACAGACACACAGACACACACAGACAGATATACAGACACACACAGACACACAGACACACACAGACAGATATACAGACACACACAGACACATATACAGACACACAGACACATATACAGACACACACACAGACACATATACAGACACACACAGGCACACATACAGACACACACATACACAGACACATACAGACACACACCTCTCTGTCACTGATATGAAACAATCTTCCTTTTCTTTGAAAAACAGGAAGAAAACAAACAGAGCTTGAAAAAATGTCAAAGTTGTCCACTAAAGAGATTGAAAGGGGATAAACGTTGTTGTGTTACGTGTTTCAGATTCCTTGCCGGGCTTTATGTGCAGGCTTAAGGCTTGTGCCATAATCACCATACACATGACACCTGTGACGTTAGCGCATGATTTATGGAATTCGTTCAGAGCGTGGAGACATCGTCTTGAGAAACTGAAACTGAAACGGAAACTGAAACCTTGCCAGGTCAAAGAGTGAAAGGTCAGAGTTTACAGGTCACACAGTATAAGAAGCCATAGGGGACTGTGTGTGACACACGTATCAGTAACAATCACAGTATGATGATCAGGTGACGGACACGATGATCAGGTGACGGACACACGTATCAGTAACAATCACAGTATGATGATCAGGTGACGGACACGATGATCAGGTGACGGAGGAACAGCCATCCGCTCATTCCATCTCTTCCATCCACTCTTCGTCCTCCTCGGCCTGGTCCATGCTGAAGGCGGCAGCAGCAGAGATGAAGTCATGGCTATGTCTGAAAACATGATGCACAGTGAGTGTTCAGACTGTTTTATATATCACACACACACACACACACACACACACACACACACACACACACACACACACACACACACACACACACACACACACACACACACACACACACACACACACACACACACGATGGTACAGTAGAGCAATAACACACTACGCCCTGTGAGAATCACGGTAGAAAGAGAAATGGAAGTCAGTGTCAGATTTTCAACAATACAGCGCTTACGTCATTCCATGTGCACAACCTGACCACCGTCTTGTGATGGGATTGGGGGACATAGGACAGGCTGGATGAAGACATATTTTATGACCATTGTTTTTGAGAAATTATAATAGGCACAATCTCATTATAATAAGATTGTGCCTATTATAATATCTAAAAAACAATGGTCATAAAATTAAGTAACGCCTATATGGCTGAAACAAGAAAACTCTCAGCAGGGATGAAGACATAGTCCACAAACTAAAACGTTGATAGAAAGCAGCACCCTGGAACATAAACTAAAACGTTGATAGAAAGGAACATCCTGGAGCATAAACTAAAACGTTGATAGAAAGCAGCACCCTGGAGCATAAACTAAAACGTTGATAGAAAGCAGCACCCTGGAACATAAACTAAAACGTTGATAGAAAGCAGCACCCTGAGCATAAACTAAAACGTTGATAGAAAGGAGCACCCTGAGCATAAACTAAAACGTTGATAGAAAGGAGCACCCTGGAACATACACCAATCAGATTCAGACATAACTGGTTAAAACATCCGTATAAAGGGTGACCTGGCCTTGAGGTGTCTGACCACACTTGATGCGAAGTGGAGGACAAATTTTTGTTCTAAATAAAACGACATCAAAGGGGCATCCAGGAGTCATGGCCTGGTTTTAGCCCAGTATCCTTAGAGTGTAAGGAGTCAAAGGCCAAGACACTTGCTTGATGGGGATTTCTCTTTTGAGGACATTTTGCTGTCTGGTTCTCCCTAGAGTTTCTTGCTACTGCATCATAAGTATTCATTCCATATGCTTTAAGGTTACACATAAATTCTACATACTGACAAGACTTTGAGGTTCTACCTAAAGTATTGTTTTGCATTTTAATTATCTACTGTCTGTCCTTACATTTATCTGTGACGGTGAGGAATGGTGCTGATCATGTTGGTGATCTTGCCAGTGTTTCGTGTATGCACGTAGTAGGTGGTACACTGGAGTTTATGTTTATACAGGAGTGAAAATGGTATACCTTTTGGCTTGTGTCTTCTAGCTTCTCAAGGGCTAGCTGTAAGACAGGTCCAGTTAGACTCAATGCTATTATCCTTGAGTAACATAGTGTGCTCACATCATGATACCAACAGTAATGATAACATTAACCACATCATGATACCAACAGTAATGACAACATTAACCACACAAACACATCATGATACCAACAGTAATGACAACATTAACCACATAAACACATCATGATACCAACAGTAATGACAACATTAACCACACAAACACATCATGATACCAACAGTAATGATAACATTAACCACATCATGATACCAACAGTAATGATAACATTAACCACATCATGATACCAACAGTAATGATAACATTAACCACATCATGATACCAACAGTAATGATAACATTAACCACATCATGATACCAACAGTAATGACAACATTAACCACACAAACACATCATGATACCAACAGTAATAACATTAACCACATCATGATACCAACAGTAATGATAACATTAACCACATCATGATACCAACAGTAATGACAACATTAACCACACAAACACACCATGATACCAACAGTAATGACAACATTAACCACACGTGTAAAAAATGTGGACATTTCTTGCTGACCCAGAGAAGAGAATTCAGTCCTTGGAAACTACAGTACGTGGCTAAACAAACATGCTTGACATCGTCCCCAGACTAAGACAAACAGCACGATAGGAACATGATCAACGCCATGCTGGGCCATCGGAAATCATTTATGGCAACAGTGAAACGACACAGACTTTCTTGACTTTGTCATGTCACCCGCCATGATACACTGTCCACGACCTTTCTCTACGATACCGTGGATGCGGGCTGTCGCGGCAGTTGACAGACAGGAAAGACTGACCAACCTAAGGATGTCTGACTGTACTTATTATGTGTGCACAACAACACAGGACTGTATTTATTATGTTGTACAACACAGGACTGTACTTATTATGTGTGTACAACACAGGACTGTATTTATTATGTATGTACAATACAGGACTGTACTTATTATGTGTGTACAACAATACAGGACTGTATTATTATGTGTGTACAACAATACAAGACTATCGACTTATTATGTGTGTACAACACAGGACTGTATTTATTATGTGTGTACAACAATACAAGAGTGTACGACTTATTATGTGTGTACAACACAGGACTGTATTTATTATGTGTGTACAACAATACAGGACTGTACTTATTATGTGTGTACAACACAGGACTGTACTTATTATTGTGTACAACAGTACTGTACTTATTATGTGTGTACAACACAGGACTGTATTTATTATGTGTGTACAACAACACAGGACTTATTTATTATGTATGTACAATACAGGACTGTACTTATTATGTGTGTACAACACAGGACAGTACTTATTATGTATGTACAACAATACAGGACTGTACTTATTATGTGTGTACAACAATACAGGACTGTACTTATTATGTGTGTACAACAATACAGGACTGTACTTATTATGTGTGTACAATGCAGGACTGTATTTATTATGTGTGTACAACAATACAGGACTGTACTTATTATGTGTGTACAACAATACAGGACTGTACTTATTATGTGTGTACAACAATACAGGACTGTACTTATTATGTGTGTAACAATACAGGACTGTACTTTATTATGTGTGTACAACAATACAGGACTGTACTTATTATGTGTGTACAACAATACAGGACTGTACTTATTATGTGTGTACAACAATACAGGACTGTATTATTATGTGTGTACAACAATACAGGACTGTACTTATTATGTGTGACAACAATACAGGACTGTACTTATTATGTGTGTACAAAACAATACAGGACTGTACTTATTATGTGTGTACAACAATACAGGACTGTACTTATTATGTGTGTAAACAATACAGGACTGTACTTATTATGTGTTACAATACAGGACTGTACTCATTATGTGTGTACAACAAACAGGACTGTACTTATTATGTGTGTACAACTACAGGACACTTATTATGTTGTGTAAACAATACAGGACTGTACTTATTATGTGTGTACAATACAGGACTGTACTATTATGTGTGTACAACAACACAGGACTGTACTTATTACGTGTGTACAGCACAGGACTGTACTTATTATGTGTGTACAACACAGTATTGTACTTATTATGTGTGTACAATACAGGACTGTACTTATTATGTGTGTACAACACAGGACTGTACTTATTATGTGTGTACAACACAGGACTGTACTTATTATGTGTGTACAACACAGGACTGTACTTATTATGTATGTACAACAACACAGGACTACTTATTATGTATGTACAACAACACAGGACTGTACTTATTATGTGTGTACAACAATACAGGACTGTACTTATTATGTGTGTACAACAATACAGGACTGTAATTATATGTGTACAACACACGACTGTACTTATTATGTGTGTACAACAACACAGGACTACTTATTATGTGTGTACAACAACACAGGACTGTACTTATTATGTGTGTACAACAACACAGGACTGTACTTATTATGTGTGTACAACAACACAGGACTGTACTTATTATGTGTGTACAACAACACACAGGACTGTACTTATTATGTGTGTACAACACAAGACTGTACTTATTATGTGTGTACAACAACACAGGACTGTACTTATTATGTGTGTACAACAACACAGGACTGTACTTATTATGTGTGTACAACACAAGACTGTACTTATTATGTGTGTACAACAACACAGGACTGTACTTATTATGTGTGTACAACAACAGGACTGTACTTATTATGTGTGTACAACAATACAGGACTGTACTTATTATGTGTGTACAACAATACAGGACTGTACTTATTATGTTGTACAACAATACAGGACTGTACTTATTATGTTGTGTACAACAAACAGGACTGTACTTATTATGTGTGTACAATAATACAGGACTGTACTTATCATGTGTGTACAACAATACAGGACTGTACTTATTATGTGTGTACAACAATACAGGATGTACTTATCATGTGTGTACAACAATGCAGGACTGTACTTATCATGTGTGTACAACAATACAGGACTGTACTTATTATGTGTGTACAACAATACAGGACTGTACTTATCATGTGTGTACAACAATACAGACTGTACTTATTATGTGTGTACAAACACAGGACTGTACTTATTATGTATGTACAACAAAACAGGACTGTACTTATTATGTGTGTACAACAATACAGGACTGTACTTATCATGTGTGTACAACAATACAGGATGTACTTATCATGTGTGTACAACAATGCAGGACTGTACTTATCATGTGTGTACAACAATACAGGACTGTACTTATTATGTGTGTACAACAATACAGGACTGTACTTATCATGTGTGTACAACAATACAGTACTGTACTTATTATGTGTGTACAACACAGGACTGTACTTATTATGTATGTACAACAAAACAGGACTGTACTTATTATGTGTGTACAACAATACAGGACTGTACTTATCATGTGTGTACAACAATACAGGACTGTACTTATTATGTGTGTACAACAACACAGAACTGTACTTATTATGTGTGTATAACACAGGACTGTACTTATTATGTGTGTACAACACAGACTGTACTTATTATGTGTGTACAACAATACAGGACTGTACTTATTATGTGTGTACAACAATACAGGACTGTACTTAGTATGTGTGTAGAACACAGTACTGTACTTATTATGTGTGTACAACAACACAGGACTGTACTTATTATGTGTGTACAACAATACAGGACTGTACTTATTATGTGTGTACAATACAGGACTGTACTTATTATGTGTGTACAACAATACAGGACTGTACTTATTATGTATGTACAACAACACAGGACTACTTATTATGTATGTACAACAACACAAGACTGTACTTATTATGTGTACAACAATACAGGACTGTACTTATTATGTGTGTACAACAATACAGGACTGTACTTAGTATGTGTGTAGAACACAGTACTGTACTTATTATGTGTGTACAACAACACAGGACTGTACTTATTATGTGTGTACAACAATACAGGACTGTACTTATTATGTGTGTACAATACAGGACTGTACTTATTATGTGTGTACAACAATACAGGACTGTACTTATTATGTATGTACAACAACACAGGACTGTACTTATTATGTATGTACAACAACACAAGACTGTACTTATTATGTGTACAACAATACAGGACTGTACTTATTATGTGTGTACAACAATACAGGACTGTAATTATATGTGTACAACACACGACTGTACTTATTATGTGTGTACAACAACACAGGACTGTACTTATTATGTGTGTAAAACAACACAGGACTGTACTTATTATGTGTGTACAACAACACAGGACTGTACTTATTATGTGTGTACAACAACACAGGACTGTACTTATTATGTGTGTACAACAATACAGGACTGTACTTATTATGTGTGTACAATACAGGACTGTACTTATTATGTGTGTACAACAATACAGGACTGTACTTATTATGTGTGTAAAACAACACAGGACTGTACTTATTATGTGTGTACAACAATACAGGACTGTACTTATTATGTGTGTATAACAATACAGGACTGTACTTATTATGTGTGTACAATACAGGACTGTACTTATTATGTGTGTACAACAACACAGGACTGTACTTATTATGTGTGTGCAGCACAGGACTGTACTTATTATGTGTGTACAACACATTACTGTACTTATTATGTGTGTACAATACAGGACTGTACTTATTATGTGTGTACAACACAGGACTGTACTTATTATGTATGTACAACACAGGACTGTACTTTTTATGTGTGTACAACACAGGACTGTACTTATTATGTATGTACAACAACACAGGACTGTACTTATTATGTATGTACCACAACACAGGACTGTACTTATTATGTGTGTACAACAATACAGGACTGTACTTATTATGTGTGTACAACAATACAGGACTGTAATTATATGTGTACAACACACGACTGTACTTATTATGTGTGTACAAAACACAGGACTGTACTTATTATGTGTGTACAACAACACAGGACTGTACTTATTATGTGTGTACAACAACACAGGACTGTACTTATTATGTGTGTACAACACAGGACTGTACTTATTATGTGTGTACAACACCGGACTGTACTTATTATGTGTGTACAACAATACAGGACTGTACTTATTATGTGTGTACAACAATACAGGACTGTACTTATTATGTATGTACAACAATACAGGACTGTACTTATTTTGTGTGTACAACAACACAGGACTGTACTTATTATGTGTGTACAATAATACAGGACTGTACTTATCATGTGTGTACAACAATACAGGACTGTACTTATTATGTGTGTACAACAATACAGGACTGTACTTATTATGTGTGTACAACAATGCAGGACTGTACTTATCATGTGTGTACAACAATACAGGACTGTACTTATTATGTGTGTACAACAATACAGGACTGTACTTATCATGTGTGTACAACAATACAGTACTGTACTTATTATGTGTGTACAACACAGGACTGTACTTATTATGTATGTACAACAACACAGGACTGTACTTATTATGTGTGTACAACAATACAGGACTGTACTTATTATGTGTGTACAATACAGGACTGTACTTATTATGTGTGTACAACAATACAGGACTGTACTTATTATGTGTGTACAACAATACAGGACTGTACTTATTATGTATGTACAACAATACAGGACTGTACTTATTATGTGTGTACAACAATACAGGACTGTACTTATTATGTGTGTACAACAATACAGGACTGTACTTATTATGTGTGTTGTTGAAACCTGGTTTCGTTCAGTTGGTGATGAAGCCAAGTGCCGTGACATTGCTCCCCCTGGTCACTACACCCTTTCCTTCCCTCGTCAGTCCAGCCGTGGTGGCGGCATTGCCTTTGTCGTCGCTGATCAACTTTCACCTTATGCCTCAACCAAATCTGCCTTCCCTTTCAGTCACTCCTCCTTTGAACTGGCCCAACTCACCCTTACTTTCCCTCATCAGACGTTCCACCTGCTTTGCCTCTACCGCCCTCCACCCAACTCCAAGAACCGTCTGACTGACTCTACCTTCACTGACGAACTGCCTGACCTTCTGTCTTACTGCAATTCACTCAGTGGTTCCTACATCATCGCCGGGGACTTCAACATTCATTTTGACCATCCTGTCAACACTCTTACTTCTAAAGTTATTGATCTACTGGACTCATATGGTCTGGTTCACACAGTCAACGTGCCTACACACACACGGGGGCATACCCTAGACGGTATTATCCACAGGGCTGATCAGGCCATCGTGAAGTCCATCACCACTGATCACACCCTCCTTCTGACCATGTCTGCCTCATCTCTGATCTCCTGCTTTCCCGTCCTCCTCCTCAGAAAACTGCTGTGCAAGCCAGACACCTATCTGCTGTTGACTTGTCTGTGTTCGATGCTGATCTTCACTCTCTCCTTACTGCCTCGCCTCCTAGTACTGCTGATGAACTGAACAACCTCCTTCTTGGGCTACTGGATCAACATGCTCCATCAACAACACGCCAAGTCTCCAAACGACCGCCTACACCTTGGTTCTCCTCCATAGCTTCACAACTGCAAGATGCCAAGCGTGACAGACGTCAAGCTGAGAGACAATGGCTCAAGTCCAGTCTAACTGTGCATAGGCAAATCTTTCAAACTGCCAACAAAATTGTTAATAGCCTTGTAGACGCCGCTAAATCAGCCTATTACAATGCCAAAATTCTTGCTTGCTCCACGTCCAAACAATTGTATAATATCACTAATACTCTTCTTGGCAAAACTGGCTCTTCTCCTCTTCCATCTAACCTGCCACCATCTGATCTTCCACAGGCTTTCTCCGACTATTTTGTCAACAAGATTGCTAACCTCAGGCTTTCTCTTGATTCCACGACGAACACTCATGCAACATTTCCTGAACCCCCTTTCTCTGGAATCCCCCTTACTTCCTTCCAACCCGTTTCTGAGGACTTTGTTAAGAAAATCATCATGAAATCCGGCATTAAAACCTGTGAACTTGACCCATTGCCAGTTTCTTTCCTCACCCATTGTCTTGATACTCTTCTTCCTCACATCACCAACATCATCAACCATTCCCTCTCAACTGGCTCCTTTCCTTCTTCTTTTAAGTCAGCAATTGTTAGACCTCTTCTAAAAAAGACGACTCTTGACCCTGAGAATTTGAAAAACTATAGACCTGTGTCAAATCTTCCATTTCTTTCCAAGGTCTTAGAGAAAGTTGTTCTCAACCAGCTGTTAAACCACCTTCATTCCAATAACCTTGTCTATCCCCTTCAGTCTGCTTACCGTTCTGCACATAGCACCGAGACTGCTCTTCTCAAAATCTGCAACGACTTACTGACTACTCTTGACTCTAACAATGTATCACTTTTGACTCTCTTGGACCTATCTGCTGCCTTTGACACTATTGACCACTCTATCCTTCTCTCCCGTCTGCATCACTCTTTTGGGCTCCATGATACTGTCTTGAATTGGTTTCATTCTTACATCACCGATCGTCTGCAAGTAGTTTCTGTCAATGGTCTTTCTTCTAATGCTTCCTGTCTGACCTATGGAGTGCCACAGGGATCTGTTCTGGGCCCCCTACTTTTCATTCTCTACACCTATCCTGTCTCCTCTATTGTCCAAGAACACCTACTTCAGCATCATTCTTTCTCGGATGACAATCAGCTGTATGTCTCTGGGCCTCTCCCTGACCTTCCCCTCATGATCCAAAACACCCAATCTTGTGTAGCCGACCTGAAGGATTGGATGACTGAAAACAAACTGAAATTGAATGAAGAGAAATCCGAATTGATCTTGATCACCCCACCCAAACTCCAAAATCACCCCTCTCTTCCAACCTCCATCACACTTGTTGACTCGTCTATCACTCTCTCCTATTCTGCCCGTAACCTTGGTGTAACTCTTGACCAAACCCTGTCCTTCCATCTGCATGTTAGCAACGTTTGTCGGACTTGTTTTCTTGAACTCCGCCGAATTGCTTCTATCCGCCATCTCCTCTCAGAAGACACGACAAAGACTCTTGTCTGTGCACTTGTTCTATCTCGTCTTGATTACTGTAATGCTCTTTTGTCTGGTTCCCCCTCTCACCTCATTAACAAACTTCAGAAAGTTCAAAATCATGCTGCCCGTCTCATCTTCCGCTCTTCAAAATTTAACCATGTTACGCCATTGCTCTGTTCTCTTCACTGGCTCCCGGTTCAGCAAAGAATATCCTACAAGATTGCCTGTCTCTGCTTCAAATCTATTGAGTCTTCCTGTCCTGAGTATCTCGCCCATCTGTTACATCTCTACACGCCATCTCGAGCTTTGCGGTCCTCATCCGACATCCGTCTCTATAGTATCCCCATAGTCCGCACTAAAAGGTTTGGGCAGCGTTCTTTTTCCTATCAAGCTCCAACTATCTGGAATCAGCTACCTCGCTCACTCAGATACTCACCCTCTCTGTCCACATTCAAACGCTCCCTCAAAACTCATCTGTTTCCCAAATAACTGGTAATTTCTGCCCCCCTCCCCCCATGTAACGTAATGTTGGCTTTATAATGTCTTAGTGTCAATGTGTCATTGCATTTGCATGTCGTGCTGTGTGTGTGTGTGTGTGTGTGTGTGTGTGTGTGTGTGCGTGTGCGTGTGCGTGTGGTGTGTGTGTGTGTGTGTGTGTGTGTGTGTGTGCGTGTGTGTGTTTGTGGGCGTGTGTGTGCGTGCTTGTGATTTCGGTTATATGTTTTGCCATTGTTAACGCCTAGGCATTAATTTGATTAGGCGTACTAAATGTTCATAATAATAATAATAATAATATAGGACTGTACTTATTATGTGTGTACAACAACACAGGACTGTACTTATTATGTGTGTACAACAATACAGGACTGTACTTATTATGTATGTACAACAATACAGGACTGTACTTATTAGTGTAGTGTCTACAACATACAGACTGTACTATATTGTGTACAACATACAGACTGTACTATTATGTGTGTACAAACAGACTGTACTTAGGTGACACACAACTGTACTTATTATGTGTGTACAACAATACAGGTGACTGTACTGTATTATGTGTGTACAACATACAGGACTGTACTTATTAGTGTGTACAACAACAGACTGTACTTATTATGTTGTGTACAACAATACAGGACTGTACTTATTATGTGTGTACAAACAATACAGGAGACTAAGTGTACATATATTATGTGTGTACAACAATACAGATGACTATATGTGTGACAACAATAAGATGTACTTATTATGTGTGTACAACAACACAGGACTGTACTTATTATGTGTGTACAACAATACAGGACTGTACTATATTTATGTGTGTGAAACAACAATACAGGACTGTACTTAATTATGTGTGTAAACAATCAGGACTGTACAACAATCAGCTTATTATGTGTGTACAACAATACAGGACTGTACTTATTATGTTGTACACAATACAGATGTTTATATTTGTACAACAACCAGGACTGTACTTATTATGTGTGTACAACAATACAGGACTGTACTTATTATGTGTGTACAACAATACAGGCTGTCTTATTATGTGTGTACAACATACAGGACTGTACTTATTATGTGTGTAAACAACAGGACTGTATATTATGTGTGTACAACAATACAGGACTGTACTATTATGTGTGTACAACATTCAGGTGTACTTATTATGTGTGTACAACAATACAGGACTGTACTATTATGTGTGTACAACAATACAGACTGTACTTATTATGTGTGTACAACATACAGGACTGTACTTATTATGTGTGTACAACAACAGGACTGTACTTATTATGTGTGTACAACACAGGACTGTACTTATTATGTGTGTACAACAATACAGACTGTACTTATTATGTTGTACAACGCACAGGACTGTACTTATTATGTGTGTACAACAACACAGGACTGTACTTATTATGTATATACAACAATACAGGACTGTACTTATTAATTATGTACAACAACACAGGACTGTACTTATTATGTGTGTACAACAATACAGGACTGTACTATTATGTGGTACAACAATACAGGACTGTATTTTTATGTGTGTACAACACAACAGGACTGTACTATTTTGTGTTACAACACAGATTGTACTTATTATGTATGTAAAACAACACAGGACTGTACTTATTATGTATGTACAACAACACAGGACTGTATTATTATGTGTGTACAACAATACAGGACTGTACTTATTAATGTGTGGACAACAATGCAGGACTGTACTTATTATGTATGTACAACAATACAAGACTGTACTTATTATGTGTGTACACTACAGACTGTACTTATTATGTGTGTACAACACAGGACTGTACTTATTATGTGTGTTACAACAATACAGGACTGTACTTATTATGTGTGTACAACACAGGCCAGTACTTATTATGTGTGTACAACAATACAGGACTGTACTTTATTATGTATGTAAACAATACAGGACTGTACTATTATGTTGTACACAATACAGGACTGTACTTATCATGGTGTACAACAATACAGGACTGTACTTATTGTGTACACAATACAGGACTGTACTATATGTGTGTACAACAATACAGGACTGTACTTATTATGTTGTACAACACAGACTGTACTTAATGTGTGTACAACAATACAGGACTGTACTTATATGTGTGTACAACAACAGACTGTACTTATTATGTATGTACAATACAGGACTGTACTTATTATGTGTGTACAACACAGGATTGTACTTATTATGTGTGTACAACAATACAGGACTGTACTTATTATGTGTGTACAACAATACAGGACTGTACTTATTATGTGTGTACAACAATACAGGACTGTACTTATTATGTGTGTACAACAATACAGGACTGTACTTATTATGTGTGTACAACAATACAGGACTGTACTTATTATGTGTGTACAACAGCACAGGATTGTACTTATTATGTGTGTACAACAATACAGGACTGTACTTATTATGTATGTACAATACAGGACTGTACTTATTATGTGTGTACAACAATACAGGACTGTACTTATTATGTGTGTACAACAACACAAGACTGTACTTATTATGTATGTACAGCAATACAGGACTGTACTTATTATGTGTGTACAACAATATAGGACTGTACTTATTATGTGTGTACAACAATACAGGACTGTACTTATTATGTGTGTAGAACAATACAGGACTGTATTTATTATGTGTGTACAATAATACAGGACTGTACTTATTATGTGTGTACAACAATACAGGACTGTACTTATCATGTGTGTACAACAACACAGGACTGTACTTATTATGTATGTACAACAATACAGGACTGTACTTATTATGTGTGTACAACAATACAGGACTGTACTTATTATGTGTGTACAACAATACAGGACTGTACTTATCATGTGTGTACAACAACACAGGACTGTACTTATCATGTGTGTAAAACTGTACAGGGACAGTACTCACCATGTTTGTACTACAGGTGGGGACAGTACTTACCATGTTTGTACTACAGGTGGGGACAGTACTCACCATGTTTGTACTAAAGTAGTGGACAGTACTCACCATGTTTGTACTACAGTAGTGGACAGTACTCACCATTTTTGTACTATAGTAGTGGACTGTACTCACCATGTTTGTACTATATTAGTGGACAGTACTCAGCATGTTTGTACTATATTAGTGGACAGTACTCACCATGTTTGTACTACAGTAGTGGACAGTACTCACCATGTTTGTACTACAGTAGTGGACAGTACTCACCATGTGTGTACTATAGTAGTGGACAGCACTCACCATGTTTGTACTATAGTAGTGGACAGTATTCACCATGTTTGTACTACAGTAGTGGACATTACTCACCATGTTTGTACTACAGTAGTGGACAGTAATCACCATGTTTGTACTACAGTAGTGGACAGCACTCACCATGTTTGTACTATAGTAGTGGACAGTATTCACCATGTTTGTACTACAGTAGTGGACATTACTCACCATGTTTGTACTACAGTAGTGGACAGCACTCACCATGTTTGTACTACAGTAGTGGACAGTAATCACCATGTTTGTACTACAGTAGTGGACAGTAATCACCATGTTTGTACTACAGTAGTGGACAGTAATCACCATGTTTGTACTACAGTAGTGGACAGTACTCACCATGTTTGTACTACAGTAGTGGACAGTAATCACCATGTTTGTACTACAGTAGTAGACTATACCCACCATTTATTTACTACAATAGTGGATTGTACTCACCATGTTTGTACTACAGGTAGGGACTGTACTCACCATGTTTGTACTACAGTAGTGGACAGTACACACCATGTTTGTACGACAGCAGTGGACTGTACCCACCATTTATTTACTACAGTAGTGGACTGTACTCACCATGTTTGTACTAATGTAGTGAGCAGTACACACCATGTTTGTACGACAGCAGTGGACTGTACCCACCATTTATTTACTACAGTAGTGGACTGTACTCACCATGTTTGTACTAATGTAGTGAGCAGTACACACCATGTTTGTACAACAGTAGTGGACTGTACCCACCATTTATTTACTACAGTAGTGGACTGTACTCACCATGTTTGTACTAATGTAGTGAGCAGTACACACCATGTTTGTACAACAACAGTGGACTGTACCCACCATTTATTTACTACAGTAGTGGACAGTACTCACCATGTTTGTACTAATGTAGTGAGCAGTACACACCATGTTTGTACAACAGTAGTGGACTGTACCCACCATTTATTTACTACAGTAGTGGACTGTACCCACCATGTTTGTACTATAGTAGGGGACTGTACTCACCATGTTTGTACTATAGTAGGGGACTGTACTCACCATGTTTGTACTATAGTAGGGGACAGTACTCACCATGTTTGTACTATAGTAGTGGACAGTACTCACCATGTTTGTACTACAGTAGGGGACTGTACTCATCATGTTTGTACTATAGTAGGGGACAGTACTCATGTTTGTACCACAGTAGTGGACAGTACTCACCATGTTTGTACTATAGCAGGGGACTGTACTCACCATGTTTGTACTTCAGGTAGGTATTATACTCACCATGTTTGTACTTCAGGTAGGTATTATACTCATCATGTTTGTACTTCAGGTAGGTATTATACTCATCATGTTTGTACTTCAGGTAGGTATTATACTCATGTTTGTACTTCAGGTAGGTATTATACTCATCATGTTTGTACTTCAGGTAGGTATTATACTCATCATGTTTGTACTTCAGGTAGGTATTATACTCACCATGTTTGTACTTCAGGTAGGTATTATACTGACCATGTTTGTACTTCAGGTAGGTATTATACTCACCATGTTTGTACTTCAGGTAGGTATTATACTCATGTTTGTACTTCAGGTAGGTATTATACTCACCATGTTTGTACTTCAGGTAGGTATTATACTGACCATGTTTGTACTTCAGGTAGGTATTATACTCACCATGTCTGTACTTCAGGCAAGTATTATACTCACCATGTTTGTACTTCAGGTAGGTATTATACTCACCATGTTTGTACTTCAGGTAGGTATTATACTCACCATGTTTGTACTACAGTACGGACTGTACTCACCATGTTTGTACTACAGTAGGGACTGTACTCACCATGTTTGTACTTCAGGTAGGGACTGTACTCACCATGTTTGTACTACAGTAGGGACTGTACTCACCATGTTTGTACTACAGTAGGGACTGTACTCACCATGTTTGTACTTCAGGTAGGGACTGTACTCACCATGTTTGTACTACAGTAGGGACTGTACTCACCATGTTTGTACTACAGTAGGGACTGTACTCACCATGTTTGTACTACAGTAGGGACTGTACTCACCATGTTTGTACTACAGTAGGGACTGTACTCACCATGTTTGTACTACAGTAGGGACTGTACCCACCATGTTTGTACTACAGTAGGGACTGTACTCACCATGTTTGTACTACAGTAGGGACTGTACTCACCATGTTTGTACTACAGTAGGGACTGTACTCACCATGTTTGTACTTCAGGTAGGGACTGTATTCACCATGTTTGTACTACAGTAGGGACTGTACTCACCATGTTTGTACTTCAGGTAGGGACTGTACTCACCATGTTTGTACTTCAGGTAGGTATTATACTCACCATGTTTGTACTTCAGGTAGGTATTATACTCACCATGTTTGTACTTCAGGTAGGGACTGTACTCACCATGTTTGTACTTCAGGTAGGTATTATACTCACCATGTTTGTACTTCAGGTAGGTATTATACTCACCATGTTTGTACTTCAGGTAGGGACTGTACTCACCATGTTTGTACTTCAGGTAGGGACTGTACTCACCATGTTTGTACTTCAGGTAGGTATATATACTCACCATGTTTGTACTACAGTAGGGGACTGTACTCACCATGTTTGTACTTCAGGTAGGTATATATACTCACCATGTTTGTACTTCAGGTAGGTATTATACTCACCATGTTTGTACTTCAGGTAGGTATTATACTCACCATGTTTGCCCACCAAAAAAGATGTAAAAAAAAAAGAAAAAAAGAAAAAGCTGGTGTAAGTTTAGAGTACAAGATTTTCAACTGCATCATGTTCACCACGAGAGGCTTGAGAACATCATCACTGGCTAAATCTGAAAGGTTAGCTGCATTGTCCGTTGTTCAATGAACGTGTGCATGAAAGACGCTTCTCTTTTCACTGTGTTGAAGAAAATTTTAAGTCTATAGAACTAAAATGATTTCATTAAAATTGTTTTGCATAGGGAGTTAAAATTATTTGACCAAGAAAAATTAATATTGACATGCTACACATACCATTTTGTAATGATCAGCTTCTTCACCAACCTGCTTGTTGACCTTTAATAACACCGGCCATATTTTCAAGGGCAAATATTGTGCCTCCAATTGTAACAAGCATAGATTTTGTCTTTTGTAGGGAAAACGATAAGTGATTTAGTTCTAGCCTTACAATCACATCGTTCACACCGTTTTGTAAACAAAGATAGATTGTATTGTGTTGTGACAATTGGTATGATTGCCATATCATTTGAAAAAGGTCAACGTTAGCCTTTATACAGAGGTCAAGAACAGAGGCTTTACAGTGTTAGCCTTTTGACTCCCGCACCCTGTCCACCAGTATCCTGCTGGAAGCTGCTGGATAGGATGAGAGTCAAAAAGTGAAGTTTTAGTAGTTGGTAGATGGAGTGCGGGAGTCCAAGTGTGAAAGACAAAGGCGTGTGACTATATGAGCACAAAATGTCTGCTGATGAAATATCACATGATTACTGGGTGTATCTGTGCTGATAAAACGTTGTTTCCAGGTCATTTGTGGTTGATTGTTTCTTTTTGTGTGTGTCTGAAATGATAAAATGTTGTTTATAGACCAAATGTGATTTTTTAATTATAATTTTGTTTTTCAGAGAATGTCATGGTCAAATACTTCAAAGGCTTTTTTAATCAACGATCATATGACAACAAAACATTGTTATTGTTTACTTTATGGATACAGTCAGCAACCCTTGACAGGCATTTAGTTCGTTCATGTTACTGTTACTGTATTCTGATCATCATTATTACTATTATCATTAATAATATTGTTATTTTTATTATATTATTATTATATCATCATCATCATCATCATGTGATGATCATGACGATGAGTGTTGTTGTTCTCCTCCTCCTCCTCCTCTCCTCATCATCGTCGTCGTCGTTGTCATCATCATTGTTACTTTTATTGTATTATTATTATCATTATTGTTATTATTATTGGTGATGGTGGTGGTGTTAGTAGTAGTAGCAGCAGTAATAGTAGTAGCAGTGGTGGTGGTGGTAGTATAGTAGTAGTAGTAGCAATAGTGGGGGTGGTAGTAGTAGTAGTAGTCATTGTTTTTAGCTTTGCTGTTTTTAATGCAATAGTTTTCCCCATAAAGTTGAATTGTTCAGGAAGAAAATAATTTATTTTCATTCACATGAGCAGTGCTGAGCCCCACACTAAATCATGGCTGAGAAGGCAAGTGGACCTGGTGATACTCCTGCAGGCCAGATGCTCCTGAAGAAGCTGACGACCCTGTACAAGTCTACATGGCACATGAAGTTACATGTAGAGGTTCCTCTGGAAGATCCTTGACAGAATCATCACCTATGTAGCGGAGCCCATCATTCCTGTCTCAGTGGGATTTTCACGGTACAAGAGGCATGGGTGACATACTCTTTGCCATACGACAGCTGTAAATGTCGCCAACAAAACCAGGACCTCTACATCAGTACATGGTGTTTGTAGATCTGACCAAAGCATCGACACTGATAACTGGAAGGGCGTGCGGGAGATACTACCAAAGTTTCCTTGCCCTGGCAAGCTGTCTCACTAATTGCTTCCTTTCACAACGGCATGCTGGCCAGAGAATGGGGAGGCATCCGAGTCCTTCCCATTAGAGAACAGAATGAAACAGGGATGCATTCTCGGACTACACTCTTCTCCATCCTCTTCCCACCACTGCTGATTGATGCACACAGAGGCTTTGACAGGGGCGTTCCACTCACATGGAAAACTCTTCCATCTGTGGAGGTTCCAAGCCAAAAGCAAAGTACTCAAACTGGTCCCGCGGGAAAACCTCTTCACAGCTGATTGTGCACTGGCTCCACACTGGCTTGCAGACATCCAGCGGATCACTTCAGCCTGCAAATGCTTTGCCATGACGATTAGCTTCCGCAAGATGGGCCAGGCTTCAGCCAGCATCATCATTCTGCGCCTGGCTTTTCACCACTCCGATTGACATAAAAAACAACAACAACAAAAAACAGGAGATCAAGACTATACAAATTCTGCTAGCTGGGCAGTACAGTGAGCTCACAACGTGTGCAGTCAGGGTACATTCACAAACCAACACAAAACAGCTGCTATCCAAAAGAAGAGGGACTGAAAAAAGCAGAACTCAAGGCTGCAGGAACCGTTCGAATACATTTACTGTGGCAGTACATTCGCCTCCTGGATAGATCTCGTATATTGATGAAGACCACACCAGGTGATAAAGGACCACTGTGCCTACTGTCCCACATGAAGACCCACACCAGGTGATAAAGGACCACTGTGCCTACTGTCCCACATGAAGACCCACACCAGGTGATAAAGGAACACTGTGCCTACTGTCCCACATGAAGACCCATTACAGGCGATAAACGATCGGTGTATCTATTATCCCACATGAAGTCCCAAACCAGGTGATAACTGACCAGTATGACAACCATCCCACATAAAGACCCACAAAATATCAGTATGCCTAATATTCCATATGAAGACCCAAACCAGGTGATAAAGGACCAGTATGTTTACTATCCCACATGAAAACCCACACCAGGTAATAAAGGACAGTATGTTTACTATCCCACATGGAGACTCACACCAGGTGATAAAGGACCAGTATGTCTACTATCCCACATGGAGACCCACACCAGGTGATAAAGGACCAGTATGTCTACTATCCCACATGGAGACCCACACCAGGTGATAAAGGACCAGTATGTCTACTGTCCCACATGGAGACCCACACCAGGTGATAAAGGACCAGTATGTCTACTATCCCACATGGAGACCCACACCAGGTGATAAAGGCCCAGTATTTCTACTGTCCCACATGGAGACCCACACCAGGTGATAAAGGACCAGTATGTCTACTATCCCACATGGAGACCCAGATGATAAAGGACCAGTATGCTTACTGTCCCACATGAAGACCCACACCAGGTGATAAAGGACCAGTATGTTTACTGTCCCACATCGAGACCCACACCAGGTGTTAAAGGACCAGTATGTCTACTGTCCCACATCGAGACCCACACCAGGTGATAAAGGACCAGTATGTCTACTGTCCCACATGAAGACCCACACCAGGTGATAAAGGACCAGTATGTCTACTGTCCCACATGGAGACCCACACCAGGTGATAAAGGACCAGTATGTCTACTATCCCACATGGAGACCCACACCAGGTAATAAAGGACCAGTATGTTTACTATCCCACATGGAGACCCACACCAGGTGATAAAGGACCAGTATGTCTACTATCCCACATGAAGACCCACACCAGGTGATAAAGGACCAGTATGTTTACTGTCCCACATGAAGACCCACACCAGGTGATAAAGGCCAGTGTGTCTACTATCCCACATGGAGACCCACACTAGGCGATAAAGGACCAGTATGTTTACTATCCCACATGAAGACCTACACCAGGTGATAACGGACCAGTATGTTTACTATCCCACATGAAGACCCACACCAGGTGATAAAGGACCAGGATGTCTACTATCCCACATGAAGACCCACACCAGGTGTTAAAAGACCAGTATGTTTACTGTCCCACATGAAGACCCACACCAGGCAATACAAGACCAGTATGTTTACTAACCCACATGGAGACCCAGACCAGGCGATAAAGGACCAGTATGTTTACTGTCCCACATGAAGACCCACACCAGGTGATAAAGGACCAGTATGTTTACTGTCCCACGTGGAGACCCACACCAGGTGATAAAGGACCAGTATGTTTACTAACCCACATGGAGACTCACACCAGGTGATAAAGGACCAGTATGTTTACTAACCCACATGGAGACCCACACCAGATGATAAAGGACCAGTATGTTTACTAACCCACATGGAGACTCACACCAGGTGATAAAGGACCAGTATGTTTACTAACCCACATGGAGACCCACACCAGGTGATAAAGGACCAGTATGTTTACTAACCCACATGAGACCCACACCAGATGATAAAGGACCAGTATGTTTACTAACCCACATGGAGCCCACACCAGGTGATAAAGGACCAGTATACATGTACCTGGTCAGATCGACGGGAGAATAATAATAACTACGTCATGAACAGAATTATCCTCCTTCATATACATACATACACTTACACACACATACAGACACACACACACATACAGACATACACACACATACAGACACACACACACATACAGACACACACACACATACAGACACACACACACATACAGACATACACGCACATACAGACACACACACACACATACAGACACACACACACATACAGACACACACACACATACAGACACACACACACATACAGACATACACGCACATACAGACATACACACACTTACAGACACACACACACATACAGACATACACACACTTACAGACACACACACACATACAGACACACACGCACATACAGACATACACGCACATACAGACACACACACACATACAGACACACACGCACATACAGACACACACACACATACAGACACAACACACACATACAGACACACACGCACATACAGACACACACACACATACAGACACACACGCACATACAGACACACACACACATACAGACACACACACACATACAGACATACACACACATACAGACACACACACACACATACAGACATACACACACTTACGGATACACACGCTCATACATACACACACACATATATACACACACACACATACACACACACGCGCGCGCTCATACACACACACCTATGGACACACAAACACTTATGCACACACACATACACACGGACGCATGTTGGAGTAGCTCTCGTTGGTCTATATAGGTTATTTTATTTTCTTTATAAAGGAGCTGACACACGTGGAACAAAGAGACCAGGCAACATGATAACACAGATACAGAAGTGAACGGCAAACCACGCCTGTTACACACACATCGTTACACACACAATCCTGACAACATATGGGGGCACAGCAACACACACGTCAAAATAACACATTGTCTTCAGCACAGCTCTGTATGGAAAGATATGTGATGTATTTATAGTACACACCTTACTGGTCATGAACAAACCGTGTATGTATACTCTGTGATACGCACTATGTACATGTACGTTTATACTATAACACATTCATTACTTATCTTCAGACAAACATACAAATTACAGATAAATCTATATATTTGTATTATATAACTCTCTTTACCGATCTTCGGATTTTGTCTTCTGGAGATAAGTTTTGTTGGTACATCTTCGTTATTACTGACGGAATCCATAAATCGTACAACAATACTGACATTGACATAACCTCTCCCTCTCTGTCTTTACGTGTATTATATATTCACTTCAACAATGTATCTTTATATCTACAATGCTCTCTCTCTCTCTCTCAAATGCTCTCTCTCTCTCACACACATACAAACACACTAACACATAATACATACATACACACATTATACATACATACATACATAAGCAAACACACACACACACGCGCAGACAGATACACACACACAAAATCAAGAGTCAAACAACTGGGCATAGACATCAAAAAGAGGATGGTATACAAGATGGCCATACCATCCAAAAATTCTCACTTTTCCAAAGGACATGTGTACGACGCTCTTCCTTCTTAAAGACATGACTTATTGTGTACCACACCTTTCCAAAGGACACGTGTACGACGCTCTTCCTTCTTAAAGACATTATTTATTGTGTACCACACCTTTCCTAAGGACACGTATACCAACTTTTCCTAAGGAAATGTGTATCCTACTTTTCCCAAGGACATGTGAACCATATTTTCCTTGACGATATCACACATATCCACATCGGAACACAACAGTTATCGACTGAATTAAAATAGCACACAACAGTTATTGATTGTAACAAAAGAGCAAGTATCTGTTACTAATCCACTCAAACGAACACAGAACTGTTTTTAACTGAATCAAGGAGCACAACAGTTATTGATGGAATCAAAAGAGAACACAACAGTTATTGATGGAATCAAAATAGAACACAACAGTTATTTATAGAATCAAAGAGAACACAACAGTTATTGATGGAATTCAAAGAGTGCACAACAGTTATTGATGGAATTCAAAGAGCACGGAACAGTTACTGATGGAATTCAAAGAGTGCACAACAGTTATTGATGGAATTCAAAGAGTGCACAACAGTTATTGATGGAATTCAAAGAGCACACAATAGTTATCAGTCACGTATATCCCTGTGACTGTAACTATCAAAGAGCACACAACAGTTATCAGTCACGTATATCCCTGTGACTGTAACTATCAAAGAGCACAGACGATGTCAGTCAAAGGTACACTGTTGTCACGCCAACCAAACAATTAACAAAACAATGAACTCCACTTCAGTCTATGGGTAGCTCTGTTTTGTCTGACACAAAACACCACTTCAGTCTATGGTAGCTCTGTTTTGTCTGACACAAAACACCACTTCAGTCTATGGTAGCTCTGTTTTGTCTGACACAAAACACCACTTCAGTCTATGGGTAGCTCTGTTTTGTCTGACACAAAACACCATCATTCTGGTTACTGGGGAGGTGGTGGGGGTGGTAAAAACAGCAACACCAATCAAAAAGCAATAGGCAGATCACCGACATCGGGCTCACGTGATAGCCAATCAACGGTGACTCACGCGTCACGTGACATATTTACAACCCTACAGATGACCTTGAATAGCTCGCAATTCTTCCTTCATTCTTTCCCTGTTTTCCTACTTTTTCCTTCTTTCCCACTTTTTTCTTTTCCTTCTTTCCCACTTTTTTCTTTTCCACTTTCTCTTTTCCTTCTTTTCCACTTTTTTCTTTTCCACTTTCTCTTTTCCTTCTTTTCCACTTTTTTCTTTTCCACTTTCTCTTTTCCTTCTTTTCCACTTTTTTCTTTTCCACTTTCTCTTTTCCACTTTTTTCTTTTCCACTTTCTCTTTTCCCTCTTTTCCACTTTTTTCTTTTCCTTCTTTCCTTATACCCCTTACTGTCTTCCTTCATTTATTCTTCTTTTCTCTCTTCCGCTGTTTCCCCTTATCTTCTTTCCTTTCTTCCTTCTTTTTCTTTCACTGTATCCCTCTTTCTCGTTCTTTCTTCCTGTGTGTCCTTTTCTTTTCAAGGATTTTTCTTTTTGGGTCAGTCCATGTTTGTTTGTGTTATTGGTGTCAGTGCAGGGATCAGGGAATATGCAATCACTAGGACCGAGGGTCGGAAGAGATCGTGGACAGTCAATCAGTTTCAGTAGAAAAGACTGTCAATCTTTGACACACAGTGATATTATGCTGGCTTATTTTGTCTCGTTCACAGGGTCATAACAAAACCCAATCATAACACTATCACAAAGGTCTGTGTTTGAGACTAACTGCTTTAGGTTCGTGTATGTAGCTTTTTTTTTTCAAAGTGTATCATTCGTATGAGAAATGTTTAATTTGCATCTCAAAATCCTTTGCATCATTTTGCATCGTATGTAACGTTCATGTGCGTATTACAAGCAACCATTGTGTATGACTAATTATGACATATGGATGCTTTTACCACGTTATTTCTGTAGTAATAAGAAACTCTGGGGAGAACCAGACAGCAGAAGGTCCTCAGAGGACAAACTCCCGTCAAGCAAGTGTTTCGGCCTTTATCTCTCGACACTCTAAGGGGCCAGGCCACATCCAGGTCATGTCTCCTGGATGTCTTTCTGCTGTCGCACAAGTGCATGTTATATGCAACCAGTGTGTATGACTAATTGTGACGTATGTGGATGCTTTTACCATGTATATTTATCTATAATATCAGCGACCTAGAGAAAAGAACTAAGTAAGGAGCACACACACACACACACACCACATCATCATCATCATCATCATCATCATCATCATCATCATCATCATCATCATCATCATAAAAATGAGAGGTTAAAGATGACGTATGCATGCTACAAGCTAAGTTAGGCCTGTGTCGTCAATACAGCCATTTGTCAAGTTTCTGTCGTCCTATTTGTTATATTTCAAGTGTCTGTTGTCCAATTTGTTATATTTCAAGTGTCTGTTGTCCTATTTGTTACATGTCAAGTGTCTGTTGTCCTATTTCTTCTATATCAAGTGTCAATTGTCCTATTTATCATACGTCAAGTGTCTATTGTCCTATTTATTATAGTCAAGTGTCTGTTGTCCTATTTATCATACGTCAAGTGTCTATTGTCCTATTTATTATATGTCAAGTGTCTGTTGTCCTATTTATTATATGTCAAGTGGCTGTTGTCCTATTTGTTATATGTCAAGTGTCTGTTGTCCTATTTGTTATATGTCAAGTGTCTGTTGTCCTATTTATTATATGTCAAGTGTCTGTTGTCCTATTTGTTATATGTCATGTATCTGTTGTCTATTTGTTATATGTCATGTGTCTGTTGTCCTATTTATTATATGTCAAGTGTCTGTTGTCCTATTTGTTATATGTCAAGTGTCTGTTGTCCTATTTATTATATGTCATGTATCTGTTGTCTATTTGTTATATGTCATGTGTCTGTTGTCCTATTTGTTATGCCACGTGTCTGTTGTCCTATTTGTTATCTGTCATGTGTCTGTTGTCCTATTTGTTATGTCATGTCTGTTGTCCTATTTGTTATGTCATGTGTCTGTTGTCCTATTTGTTATGTGTCATGTGTCTGTTGTCCTATTTGTTATCTGTCATGTGTCTGTTGTCCTATTTGTTATCTGTCATGTTCTGTTGTCCTATTTGTTATCTGTCATATATCTGTTGTCCTATTTGTTATCTGTCATGTGTCTGTTGTCCTGTTTGTTATGTATCATGTCTGTTGTCCTAGTTGTTATCTGTCATATCCTGTTGTCCTATTTGTTATCTGTCATATCCTGTTTTCCTGTTTGTTACATTTCATGTGTTTCTTGTTCTGTTTGTTATATTCATGAATTTGTTGTCTCAGTTGCTATATGTCAAGTGTCTGTTGTCCTATTTGTTACAGTTTATGTGTTTGCTGTCCTACTTGTTATATTTCATGTGTATGTTGTCTTATTTGTTATATGTCAAGTGTCTGTTGTCCTATTTGTTGTATATTATATGTCTGTTGTCCTATTATATTTCATGTGCCTGTTGTCCTATTTGTTTATTTCATGTCTGTTGTCCTATTTGTTATATTTCATGTGTCTGTTGTCCTATTTGTTATATTTTGTATGTCTGTTGTCCTATTTGTTATATTTCATATGTTTGTTGTCTGTCTTGTTATATTTCATGTGTCTGTTGTCCTATTTGTTATATTGCATGTGTCTGTTGTCCTATTTGTTATGTTTTGTATGTCTGTTGTCCTATTTGTTATTTTTGTTGTCTGTTGTCCTATTTGTTATGTTTTGTATGTCTGTTGTCCTATTCGTTATATTTCATATGTTTGTTGTCTGTCTTGTTATATTTCATGTGTCTGTTGTCCTATTCGTTATATTGCATGTGTCTGTCGTCCTATTCGTTATATTGCATGTGTCTGTCATCCAAATGCCTGTTGTTCCATGTACTGTCACGTCAAGTGCCTATTGTGCTGTTCATTGTCACGTTGTCTCTTTGTTATCATGTCAAGTGCCTAATGTGCGATGCGTTATCATATGAAGTGCGTATTGTCCTATGTCTATTGTTACGTCCAGTGCCTATTGTGCTGTGTGTGTTGTCACGTCACGTGCCTGTTGTGCTCTCATCACTAGAGCCTCGTTTTAAGTGCTTATTGTGCTGTGCACGTTCGCGGCGGTGCGTGCAGGAGAGAGCCAACACCAGGGGGTCAGACCTTAAAGCCGTCACGTGATCACGCAGATCCTCCAGTTTGATACGTAGGCCACGTGCAGGCAGCAGGCAGCCCCTCAGGATGGCGGACAGTGTGCAGCCCACGTGATCGCAGGCGTCCATACCCAGCATGGAAGACGGGTGCACCTTGGTTCGGAACTGCTCCAGACTGAGGGTGGTACGGAAGTCACGGTAGGGTTTGTCGTGGAGACAGGTCTCCCACACGATCAACCCGAAGCTGTAGTAGTCGTCATCGGCCGTGTACAGCTCGTCCCTGAGCACTTCAGGCGACAGACACACGAAGGGCTCGGCAATGATCAGATGGGCGTCAGGCGGGAAGCGTGGTTTGCGTGGTAAGCAAGCTCCACACAGCCGGGGGTCTCCCTCTGCGTCCACCTGCATCACACACACTGCATGTTACTGTGCGTGGGGAGACACGTCATAGGCCATGTGACAGGAAGGAGGGGGAATATGTTACAGGGTTACATCATAGGCCATGTCACGAGGGTAAATATTAATATTAATATGTTAAATATTGTAATATTGTTGTATTTACAGGGTGACGACATAGGCCATGTGACAGGGAGGAGGGGGAATATGTTACAGGGTGACGTCATAGGGCATGTCACAGGGTAAGTTACAGGGTGACGTCATAGGCCATGTTACAGGGTACGTTACAGGGTGACGACATAGGACATGTTACAGGGTATATTACAGGGTGACGACATAGGACATGTTACAGGGTGACGTCATAGGGCATGTTATAGGGTATAGTACAGGGTGACGACATAGGGCATGTTACGAGGGTATTTACAAGGTGACATCATAGGGCATGATACAGGGTATGTTACAGGGTGACATCATAGGGCATGTTATAGGGTATGTTACAGGCGACATCATAGGTCAGGTTACAGGGTATGTTACAGGGTGACATCATAGGGCATGTTACAGGGTATATTACAGGTGATGACATAGGGCATGTTACAGGGTATGTTACAGGGTGACATCATAGGACATGTTACAGGGTATTTACAGGGTGACATCATAGGGCATGTTATAGGGTAATGTTACAGGCAACATCATAAGTCATGTTACAGGGTATGTTACAGGTACATATAGGTCATGTTACAGGGTATGTTATAGGTGACATTATAAGTCATGTTACAGGTGTTACAGACGACATTATAGGACATGCTACAGGGTATGTTACAGGGTGATATCATAGGACATGTTACAGGATATATTACAGGGTGACGTCATACGCCATGTTACAGGATGATGACATAGGGCATGTTTACAGGGTATGTTACAGGGTGACGACATAGGCCATGCATACAGGGCATGTTACAGGGTGACATCATAGGGCATGTTACAGGATATGTTATAGGTGAAACATAGGGCATGTTACAGGTATGTTAATGGTGACGACATAGGACATGTTACGAGGGTATTTACAGGGTGACATAGGCATGTGTAACAGGGATTGATGATGACATAGGACATGTTACCCAAGGGTATTTACAGTGTGACAACATAGGACTTGTTACAAGGGTATGTTACAGGGTGACGACATAGGTCATGTTACAGGGTATGTTACAGGGTGATGACATAGGGCATGTTACAGGGTATGTTACAGGTTGACATCATAGGACATGTTACAGGGTATATTACAGGGTGACGACATAGGGCATGTTACAGGGTGACGACATAGGGCATGTTACAGGGTATTTACAGGGTGACATCATAGGCCATGCTAAGGGTATGTTACAGGGTGATGATATAGGGCATGTTACAGGGATGTTACAGGGTGATATCATAGGACATGTTACAGGGTGACCACATAGGGCATGTTACAGGGTATGTTACAGGGTGACGACATAGGGCATGTTACAGGGTATGTTACAGGGTGACGACATAGAGCATGTTACAGGGTATGTTACAGGGTGACCACATAGGCCATGCTACAGGGTATGTTACAGGGTGACGACATAGGGCATGTTACAGGGTATTTACAGGGTGACGACATAGGCCATGTTACAGGGTAACGACAAAGGACATGTCACAGGGTATGTTACAGGGTGACGACATAGGGCATGTTACAGGGTATTTACAGGGTGACGACATAGGCCATGCTACAGGGTATGTTACAGGGTGATGACATAGGGCATGTTATAGGGTGACATCATAGGGCATGTTACAGGGTATGTTACAGGTGATGACATAGGGCATGTTATAGGGTGACATCATAGGCCATGCTATAGGGTATGTTACAGGGTGATGATATAGGGCATGTTATAGGGTGATATAGGGCATGGTACAGGGTATGTTACAGGTGATGACATAGGGCATGTTACAGGGTATGTTACAGGGTGACGACATAGGGCATGTTACGAGGGTATTTATAGGGTGACGACATAGGGCATGTTACAGGGCGACGTCATAGGGCATGTTACAGGGTATGTTACAGGTGATGACAGAGGGCATGTTACAGGGTATGTTACAGGGTGACGACATAGGGCATGTTACGAGGGTATTTACAGGGTGACGACATATGGCATGTAACAGGGTATGTTACAGGGTGACGTCATAGGGCAGTTACAAGGGTATTTTCAGGGTGATGACATGGGATATGTTACAGGGTGACGACATAGGGCATGTTACAGGGTATGTTGCAGGGTGACAACATAGGGCATATTACAGGGTATTTACAGGGTGACAACATAGGACATGCTACAGGGTATGTTACAGTGTGACGACATAGGGCATGTTACAAGGTATATTACAGGGTGACGACATAGGGCATGTTACAGGGTGACGTCATAGGGTAGTTACGAGGGTATTTTCAGGGTGATGACATAGGGCATGTTACAGGGTATGTTACAGTGTGACGACATAGGGCATGTTACAAGGTATATTACAGGGTGACGACATAGGGCATGTTACAGGGTGACGTCATAGGGTAGTTACGAGGGTATTTTCAGGGTGATGACATAGGGCATGTTACAGGGTATGTTACAAGGTGATGACATAGGACATGTTACAGGGTATGTTACAGGGTGACATCATAGGCCATGTTACAGGGTATGTTACAGGGTGACGACATAGGACATGTTATGAAGGTATTTACAGGGTGACGTCAAATGGCATGTTACAGCGTATGTTACAGGGTGACGACATAGGGCATGTTACCCAAGGGTATTTACAGTGTGACAACATAGGACTTGTTACAAGGGTATGTTACAAGGTGACGACATAGGTCATGTTACAGGGTATGTTACAGGGTGATGACATAGGGCATGTTACAGGGGACATCATAGGACATGTTACAGGGTGACGACATAGGGCATGTTACAGGGTGACATCATAGGCCATGCTACAGGGTATGTTACAGGGTGATGACATAGGGCATGTTACAGGGTGACATCATAGGCATGTTACAGGGTATGACATGGGGCATGTTACAGGTGACGACATAGGGCATGTTACGAGGGTATTTACAGGGTGACATCATAGGGCATGTTACAGGGTGACATCATAGGGCATGTTACAGGGTGACATCATAGGGCATGTTACAGGGTATGTTACAGGGTGACACATAGGCATGTTACAGGAGTTAAGTTGTGACCATAGGTGACGAGTTAACGACGTCAACGCATGTTACAGGGTGACGACATAGGGCATGTTACCCAAGGGTATTTACAGTGTGACAACATAGGACTTGTTACAAGGGTTTGTTACTGGGTGACGATATAGGTCATGTTACAGGGTTTGTTACAGATGTTACAGGGTATGTTATTGGGTGACATCATAGGACATGTTACAGGGTATGTTACAGGGTGACGACATAGGGCATGTTACAGAGTATGTTACAGGGTGACGACATAGGGCATGTTACAGGGTGACGACATAGGGCATGTTACAGGGTGACGACATAGGGCATGTTACAGGATGACGACATAGGGCATGTTACAGGGTGACGACATAGGGCATGTTACAGGGTATTTACAGGGTGACATCATAGGCCATGCTACATGGTATGTTACAGGGTGATGACATAGGGCATGTTATAAGGTATGTTACAGGGTGACATCATAGGGCATGTTACAGGGTATGTTACAGGTGATGACATAGGGCATGTCACAGGGTGCCGACATAGGGCATGTTATGAGGGTATTTACAGGGACGACATAGGGCATGTTACAGGGTGACGACATAGACCATGTTACGAGGGTATTTACAAGGTGACATCATAGGCCATGTTACAGGGTGACGACATAGGCCATGTTACAGGGTATGTTTACAGGGTGACGACATAGGCCATGTTACAGGGTATTTATAGGGTGATGACATAGGGCATGTTACAGGGTTTGTTACATGGTGACGTCATAGGGCTTGTTACAGGGTATGCTACTGGGTAACGTTATGGGACAAGTTATGTTACAGTTACGTCACAGGGCTTCTTATGGGAATGTTGTATGGTGACATTATAAGGAATGTTATGGGGATGTTACATGGTAACGTCATAGGGCTGTTATGGGGGATATTAGGGTGACGTCACATGACATTGTGTGAGATGGTACAAGGTGGTTTCACAGCGCATGTTAGGGGGGATGTGGTATGGTGACGTCATAGGCATATTTATGGGGAATGTTACATATGTGAGCTAGGCCCTCCCAGTGCCCTAAGTTCAATCCCTTTAACGCACCTTCCCTCTTCACACCCCCCCCCCCACACACTTACCATGATAGTGTCCAGGGACAGTTTCCATATGAACCAGACCCTCGTTGTGCAGGCAAATGATGCCCCTCAACACACCCTCCCCCTTCATACACACACACACACACACGCACACACACTTACCATGATAGTGTCCAGGGACAGTTCCATATGAACCAGACCCTCTTTGTGCAGGTAAATGATGCCCCTCAACACACCCTCCAGCAGACGAGGCACACTCTCACTGGGTTTATGGAATCCTTTAGACAGGAAGCGCCGTGCAGGCCTCAGGTCGCCCATAAACAGGAAGACAGGGGACTCTTGAAGACGACTCATACCCAGGAAGCGCGCCAAATCGTCAGAACGTAGACACCTGTTACACACATAGCACATACATTTTATGAATCATACACATTTCACATGAGTCACACAGTTCATATGAACCATACTCATTTTACGTGCGTCAGTAAGTCTGGAAAAGTACTGTACTGAGCTGTCTTACGTCTAGAAATGTATAAATTACCTCAATCTAGTGATCTCTCTCAGCAATGTATTCGGGTACGCCATGCACGTAGACCTGTACTAACATATGTCTAGATAATTACCTCAGTCTAACAATCTCTCTAGTCAACACGTGTTCAGGTAAAGCCATTACGTAGATCTCTACTGACCTAAGGTGTTATCTATATACTGTATGTATGGTGTAATTACCCGAGTCTAGAGATCTGTCTAATCAAGGCGTGTTCAGGTAAGCCCTGTATGTAGGTCTGTAGTGACCCAAGTTATGTCTGGGTATGTATGATGTAATTACCTGAGTCTGGCAATCTCTCTAATCAAGGCGTGTTCAGCTAAGCCCTGTATGTAGATCTGTAGTGACCCAAGTTATGTCTGGGTATGTATGATGTAATTACCTGAGTCTGGCGATCTCTCTAATCAAGGCGTGTTCAGGTAAGCCCTGTATGTAGATCTTTCCTATCACGTCCCTCTTCTGAGCGCCGATGGCCACGTGACCTTTGTTGTAGTTGTTCCACAGACTGCCCCCTACCCCCACCATCCCTGCCCCACTGGAAGACCGCCGGAACTGTCCTCTCCTGGACTCGCCAAGGCCTGAGTCCTTGTCCTTTCTGTCCCTCTCCTTCACGCTCACCTGCAAACAGCATACAGTCATCACCTTCATTTGACAACACCTGACAACTCACAGTCATCATGTACACCTGACACCACCTGACGACACCTGACAACCACTGACTACCTCTGGCAACACCTGGAAACACACAGTCATCATGTATACCTGACAAACAGACCTGACAACACACAATCATCATGTATACCTGACAAAACCTGACAACGTACAGTTATCATGTATACATGACAACACCAGACAACACCTGATCAACACACAATCATCACATATACCTGACAACACCTAACAATATACTGTCATCATGCATACAAGACAACACCAGACAACACCTGAAAACACAAGTCATCATGTAAACTGACAACACTGGACAACACCTGACAATACCTGACAACACACAATTATCATATATACCTGACAACATCTGACAACAAACAGTCATCATGTATACCTGATAACACCTGACAACATACAGTCATCATGTATACCTAAGAACAACTGACAACATACAGTCATCATGTATACCTGACAACAACTGACAACATCAGTCATTATGTATACCTGACAACACAATCTGACAACACTTGACAACACTGACAAAGACAATCATCATGTATACCTACCAACTGACAACACATTCATCATGTATCACTGACATACACTGACAACATCCGTCATCATTTATACCTGACAACACATGACAACACACATCATTGTATACCTGACCACCTTGACAACATATAGTCATCTTTGTATACCTGACAACACCTGACAGACACATCATCATTATACTCTGACAATTTACCTGACAACACACAACCGGCAATGTATACCTACAACACTGACAAGACACAATCATCATGTATACTGAACAACAACAGACATCATGTTATAACCTGACACACATACAGTCATCATGTATACCTGGCAACACCTGACAACATACATTCATCATGTATACTACAACACTGACAAGACACAATCGTCATGTATACTGACAACACCTGACAAGACAAAATCGTCATCATACTACATAACAACACCTGACAACACACAGTCTCATGTATACTACAATATCGACAACATACAGTCATTATTATACTACAAATGACAACCCTGCCAACCTGCAACACACAGTCATCATGTATACATGACAAACATGACAACACCTGACAACACACAATCATCATTATATCACAACACTTGAAACAACATTATCATGTATACTAACAACACCTGCACAGCTATCATGCTATATAACCACAACAACCTGACAACACACTAATCATCATGTATACCTAAACCCCTAACACACTTGACAACAGACAATTATAATGTATACCTAACATATCTGACAACAATCAATCATCATGTATACGTACAACACCTACAACAGACAATTATCATGTATATCTAACAATACCTGACAACACTACACACACAATTATCATGTATACTAAACAACACCTGACAACACTTGACAACACATAATCATCATGTATACCTGACAAACCTAACACACTGACAACACACAATTATCATGTATACCTAACAACACCTGACAACACACAATCATCATGTATACCTGAAACACCTACAACACTGACAACAACAATCATCATGTATACCTGACATACCTGACAACACACAATCATCTATGTATACTTGACAACACACTACAATCACCTGACACAGACAAGTCATCATGTATCACCTGAAACATTGAACAAAACACTGACAAACACACAATCATCATGTATACCTGCACACATCATCATATTACAGCAACAATCATCATGTACACCTGACAACACTACAACAACAATCATCATGTATACCGTAACAAACTGACAACACTTGACAACAACATCACATGCATACTGTCACACACAGTCATTTCATTATGTTAACCTGACAACACATGACAACACAAAATCATCGTATACCTGACAACACTGACAACAACACAGACATCATTGTGTAACCTGACAACACTGGCACACACAATCATATTATACTTGACATTAATCTGACAACACCTAACAAAGCAATCAACATGTATACATACAACACCTGACAACACACAATCATCATGTATACAAAAACACACAATCATCATGTATACATAACAACACCTGACAACCACAATCATCATGTATACATAACAACACATGACAACACACAATCATCATGTATACATAACACTGACAACACACAATCATCATGTATACATAACACCTGACAACACACAATCACGTATCATCATGTATACATAACAACACTGACAACACACAATCATCATGTATAAATAACAACACACAATCATCATATATACATAACAACACCTGACAACACACAATCATCATGTATACATAACAACACCTGACAACACACAATCATCATATATACATAACAAACACATGACAACACACAATCATCATGTATACGTAACAACACCTGACAACACACTATCATCATGTATACATAACAACACCTGACAACACACAATCATAATGTATACATAACAACACCTGACAACACACAATCATCATGTATACGTAACAACACCTGACAACACACAATCATCATGTATACGTAACAACACCTGACAACACACAATCATTCATGTATACATAACAACACCTGACAACACATAATCATCATGTATACATAACAACACCTGACAACACACAATCATCATGTATACATAACAACACCTGACAACACACAATCATCATGTATACGTAACAACACCTGACAACACACAATCATCATGTATACCTGACAATACCTGACAACACACAATCATCTTGTATACTTTACAACACCTAACAACACCTGACAACAGAAAGTCATCATGTACACCTGATAACACCTGACAACACACAATCATCATGTAACCTGACAACACACAATCATCATGTACACCTGACAACACACAATCATCATGTATACCTGTCAACACATGACAACACCTGATGACACACAATCATCATGTATACCTGACAACACCTGAAAACACAGAATCATCACGTATACCTGGCAACACTTGACAACACACAATCATCATGTTTACCTGGCAACACACAATCATCATGTTTACCTGACAACACCTGACAACACACAATCATCATGTTTACCTGGCAACACCTCACAACACACAATCATCATGTGTACCTGACAACACCCGACAACACACAATCATCATGTATACATAACAACACCTGACAACACACAATCATCATGTATACATAACAACACTCACAAGAGACAATCATCACGTATACATAACAACACTGACAACACACAATCATCATGTATACATAACAACACATGACAACACACAATCATCATGTATACATAACAACACTGACAACACACAATCATCATGTATACATAACACCTGACAACACACAATCATCATGTATACATAACACTGACAGCACACAATCATCATGTATACATAACAACACACAATCTCATCATGTATACACAACAACACCTGACAACACACAATAATAATTAATAATAATTACAATATTTATATAGCGCAAAATCTTGATAAAATCAAATCTAAGCGCTGAAGCAGACACACACGCACGCACGCAAGCACATACACGCACGCACGCACACACACACACGCATGGCTATAAATGGGGAGAAAGAATAAAAGCAATAAAAGCAAGAATAAAAAGCAATGGAAAATTATAGAGAGCATAGCTTATACAATTATATATTATAACCATGTGATTCCCCTCCGAGCGGAGACAGGCTGCAGAGGGGGGTTGAGTGAGGTTAGGATTTTATGCAGAGGAGAAAAGGTGAGTTTTGAGAGCGGACTTGAAGGAGGGAAAAGTAGGTTGCTGACGGACTGAGAGAGGAAGTTTGTTCCAGGAGAGTGGACCAGAAACAGAGAAGGCTCGTGGACCATAGGTATTGAGCTTAGTGCGTGGAAAGCGAAAAGTCAGAGGATCGGAGGCAGAGCGGAGGGTACGTGAGGGAACATAGATCTCAAGTAGGCTTGACAGGTAATCGGGGGCTGCGTTATTGAGGCTTTTGTAGCACATGGTGTCTAGTTTGTACTGTATGCGCTTTGATACAGGGAGCCAGTGAAGTTGTGCCAGGAGAGGAGATATGTGGTCAGCTTTTTTCTTTTTGAGTACAAGGCGTACAGCATTGTTTTGAATGCGCTGTAGGATGTGAATGGTGGAGGCAGGAAGACCAGACAGGAGTGAATTGCAATAGTCAATGCGAGACATTATGAAGGAGAGAATAAGTTTTGCAGTTGTTTCGACAGAGAGATACTTCCTGATCAGCCTTATACGATGGAGATGATAGTAGCAAGATCTGGCAGTTTGAGAAACAAAGTTGTTCATGGAGAGGGTAGAGTCAATGCAGACACCAAGGTTTTTAGCTGAATCAGAAATTGGGACTGATGTGTTACATAATGGGAGAGAAAGAGGAGGCAGCTGAGAAAGTTTCTGACGGGTGCCAATGAGGATAGCTTCTGTCTTGTCGTCATTAAGCTGAAGTTTGTTGAACGTCATCCAGTTCTTAATGTCCGAGTAACACTCAGTGGTGCGAGTCAACAGGCGCTGTATATTATCAGGTGAGTCACTGTCTTGAAGTTGGGTGTCATCAGCATAGAAGTGGTGTTTTATAGAGTGGGAGTTGATGATGGTGGACAGGGGGAGGTGTAAAGAGTGAAAAGAACAGGGCCAAGGACAGATCCTTGTGGAACACCACAGGTCAGGTATGCAGGTTGAGAGTAAGTGCCATTGATGAGAACAGTTTGTTTTCTGTTTGATAGGTATGAAGTGAACCAGGACAGAGCAATGTCAGAGATGCCAAAAGTATGATGAAGTCTAGAAAGGAGAATACCATGATCAATGGTATCAAAGGCTGCAGACAGATCAAGGAGTGTGAGGAGAGAGACTTTGCCAGTATCAGTTGCAAGGAGGAGATTGTTGAGAATGTGTAGTAGGGCAGTTTCAGTGCTATGGCACTGGCGGTAGGCTGACTGGAAAGGATTGAGGAGATTGTTGGCAGACAGGTGAGAGTTCAGCTGGTTGAGGACGACTTTTTCAAGGAGTTTTGACAAGAAAGAGAGATTAGAGATAGGCCGGTAATTTTTCAGTTCATTTGGGTCTAAATTGTGTTTCTTGAGGAGAGGGTGAACAATAGCAGACTTGAAAGAATCTGGGACACAATCATCATGTATACATAACAAACACTGACAACACACAATCATCATGTATACATAAACAACACATGACAACACACAATCACCATGTATATATATAACAACACACATATCATCATGTATACATAACAACACCTGACAACACACAATCACATATCATCATGTATACATAACAACACCTGACAACACATGACAACACACAATCATCATGTATACATAACAACACCTGACAACACACAATCACCATGTATATATATAACAACACACAATCATCATGTATACATAACAACACTGACAACACACAATCATCATGTTACTAACAACACTGACAACACACAATCATCATGTATACATAACAACACCTGACAACACACAATCACATATCATCATGTATATAAAACACTGACAACAATGACAAAACACATCATCATGTATACATAACACACTGACACACTGACAACACAAATCATCATGTATATACAACACTGACAACACACAATCTCTATGTATTTAACAACACAATATCATGTATACATAACAACACTGACAACACACAATCATCATGCATATATAACAACACTGACAACACACAATCATCTATGTATATATAACAACACACAATCATCATGTATACATAACAACACCTGACAACACACAATCATCATGCATATATAACAACATGACAACACACAATCATCTATGTATATATAACAACACACAATCATCATGTTACATAACAACACCTGACAACACACAATCATCATGTATACATAACAACACTGACAACACACAATCATCTATGTATATATAACAACACACAATCATCATGTATACATAAACAACACCTGACAACACACAATCATTATGTATACATAACAACACTGACAACACACAATCATCTATGTATATATAAACAAACACAATCATCATGTATACATAACAACACCTGACAACACACAATCATCATGCATATATAACAACACCTGACAACACACAATCATCATGTATACATGAAACACATGACAACACACAATCATCATGTATACATGACAACACTGACAACACACAATCATCATGTATACATAACAACACCTGACAACACACAATCATCATGTATACATAACAACACATGACAACACACAATCATCATGTATACATAACAACACATGATAACACACAATCATATGTATACATAACACTGACAAACACACAATCATTGTATATATAACAACACCTGACAACACACAATCATCATGTATACATAACAACACATGACAACACACAATCATCATGTATACATAGCAACACTACAACACACAATCATCATGTATACATAACAACACTCACAACACACAATCATCATGTATACATAACAACACTCACAACACACAATCATCATGTATACATAACAACACTCAAACACCAATCATCATGTATACATAACAACACTCTCAACACACAATCATCAGTATTACATAAACAAACACTGACAACACACAATCATCATGTATACATAACAACACCTGACACACACACAATCACATATCATCATGTATACATAACAACACCTGACCAACACACACATCATCATGTATACATAACAACACTGACAACACACAATCATCATGTATACATAACAACACTGACAACACACAAAATCATCATGTATACATAACAACACCTGACAACACACAATCATCATGTATACCTGACAACACTGACAACACACAATCATCATGTATATCTGACAACACCTAACAACACGTAACAATACATAATCATCATGTATACCTGACAACACCTAACAACACGTGACAACACACAATCATCATGTATATCTGACAACACCTAACAACCTAACAACACGTGACAACACACAATACATTCATGTATACCTGACAACACCTAACAACACGTGACAAACATCAATCATGTATACCTGACAACACCTAACAAACACAATCATCATGTATACTGACAACACTAAACAAACACGTGACAACACCTGACAACACACAATCATCATGTATACCTGACAACACCCAATCATCAGGTATAACCTGACACACACAATAATCAGGTATACCTGACAACACACAATCATCATGTATACCTGACAACACCTGACAACACACAAACACAATTAATGAATTATCATAACATCTGGCAACAATGTCAACACACAATCATCATGTTACCTGACAACACCTGACAAGACACAAATCATTGTACACCTGGCAACATTTGACAATATCACAAATCATCATGTACACCTGACAACACACAATCATCATGTATTAACCTGACAACACCTGACAACAGACACTCCATCATGTAAACTGACAATACCTGACAACACACAACATCATGTACACCTGACAACACACAATCATCATGTAAACTGACAAAACTACCTGACAACCCAGAACACTCATCATTTTAAACCTGACAACACTGACAACACCACAATAAATCATGTAAACCTGACAACACTGACAACAACATCTATATGTAAACCCTGCCCAACACTGACAACAGACATCACGTAAATGTAAACCTAGAACAATACACTGAAACATGACACACATCATGTAAACCTGACAACACCTGACAAACAGACACTCATATGTAAACCTGACAATACTGACAACAGACACTCATCATGTAAACCTGACAACACACAATCATCATGTATACCTGACAACACCTGACAACAACACATCATCATGTAAACCTGACAAACACCTGACAACACACATCATCATGTAAACCTGACAACACTTGACCAACAACGCAATCATCATGTATATCTGACAACACCTGACAACACACAATCATCATGTATATATGACAACGCTTGACAACACACAATCATCATGTATATCTGACAACACCTGACAACACTTGACAACACACAATCATCATGTATACCTGACAACACCTGACAACAGAAAATCATCATGTTTATATCTGACAACACCTGACAACACTTGACAACATACAATCATCATGTATATATGACAACGCTTGACAACACACAATCATCATGTATACCTGACTACACCTGACAACAGAAAATCATCATGTATACCTGACAACATACAGTCATCATGTATATCTGACAACACCTAACACCTGACAACACACAATCATCATGTATATATACATAACAACACCTGACAACACACAATCATCATGTATATATGACAACACCTGACAACACACAATCATCATGTATACCTGACAACACCTGACAACACACAGTCATCACGTATACCTGACAATACCTGACAACACACAATCATCATGTATGCCTGACAATACCTGACAACACACAATCATCATGTATACCTGACAACGCACAATCATCATGTATACCTCACGACACCTGACAACACACAATCATCATGTAACCTGACGACACCTGACAACACACAATCATCATGTATACCTGACAACACACAATCATCGTGTATACTGACGACACCTAACACAAATCATCATGTATACTGACAACACCTGACAACACACAATCATCATGTATACTGACAACACCTGACAACACACAATCATCATGTATACTGACAACACCTGACAACACACAATCATCATGTATACCTGACAACACCTGACAACACATAATCATCATGTATCTGACAACACTGACAACACACTATCATCATGTATACCTGACAACACCTGACAACACACAATCATCATGTATACTGACGACACCTGACAACACACAATCATCATGTATACCTGACAACACACAATCATCATGTATACTGACGACACCTGACAACACACAATCATCATGTATACCTGACAACACACAATCATCATGTATACCTGACAACACCTGACAACACACAATCATCATGTATACTGACGACACCTGACAACACACAATCATCATGTATACCTGACAACACACAATCATCATGTAGGCCTGACAACACCTCACAAAGGACAATCATCGTGTATACCTGACAACACCTGACAACAAGAGGAAGGAACAAGAAACCAGCAAGGATGCTGCTGTAACCCCCATCTCTGGCATCAGCATGAGAAAGGATTTGACCCCCGCCGAACGCAAGGAAGAGACAGCACTCTATAAGGAGCTACAAGCAAAGAGGACCCAGGCGTCGGGGGACGACAAAGCGAAGTGGGTGAGACGCAACAAGCGCATGGTCTTCCTCGGGAAACCGCTAGATCAGGTGGCCAAGGGAGGCTCGGCGTAATGAAACTCTCAATCCCCAATGTACATAGTTTTAAAACTTCTTCGTCTTCTTCATCTTCGTCAGCTTTTAAACGTTCGTCCAACCACCAGAAAAACATGGCCAACGTTTCCTTGAAATCATGTACGTGCCTGTACAGCAACGTAGATTCCTTACTTAACAAAAGGAGTGAGCTACAAGCCCTCATCAGCATTTACAAACCATCAGTAATAGGAATCACTGAAGTCAAACCAAAGAACGCATGATATGCAGTATAGGAGTGCGAGATAGCTATGGATGGTTACGACCTTTTTCACAACCTCACAGACAAGTGAGGACGAGGAATGTGCTTATATGTAGACAACAACCTAAATGCTTCCAAGACAGAAGTTGGAGATAATGACTTTGCAGAGCAAATATTAGTCGAATGCCGTCTGGATGGTTCAGATAAATTACTGCTTGGATTAATCTACAGAAGCCCCAACTCCCCTCCGGAAAACACCGCACAACTCAACAAACTGATTAAACATCTGGGTAAACAGAAAAGTACTCCCACATCCTCGTGATGGGTGACTTCAACCACCCGGAAATTGACTGGCAAAATGAGACATGTAACTGTAGGAATGAACACCAAGCGCAGAAATTCCTCAAAGCCAGCAAAGATGCATATTTCATCCAGCACCAGAAGGAGCCAACAAGAATCAGACAAGGACAAAACCCCAGCCTTGACGACTTAGTCTTCACCAACAGAGAGGAGATGATAGACAGTATTACAACACAAGCCGGACTAGGAAAAAGCGACCATGTGACCCTCATTATCAACTTCTCAGGCTCATATGCAAGGAGAGAACCGGTAAGGAAGAAGACAAAGTTTGACGAGGGCAACTATGCTGGAATAAATTCGGACCTCGCTGAAACAGACTGGGGTGAATTACTCTCCAACAAATCGGTCGAAGAAACTTGGAAAACCATCAAGGAAGAGATCCAGAAAGCAGTGGAGAAGCACATCCCGACAGTGATGACATCCGGAAGAACAACCAAGAAGTGGATGGATCCGAAAACACTGGACTCTGTTCGAAACAAACACACTCTACAGGAAATGGGGAGAATCAGAATCGCGAGATGCCCAGGATGAACAAGAATACTGACGCGCAAATAACCAAGCCAGAAGAGCGTGCCGTAAAGCGAAGAGAGGTAGAGAGGAATATGTAGCAGCCAACGCAAAGAAAAACGATAAAGTCTTCTGGTCATACGTCAAGTCGAAAACCAAATGCAGGTCAGGCATTGCAGATGTGAAAAAAGCAGACGGAAGAAAAACCACGACCGACAAAGAAAAGGCAGACGTACTAAACGACTTTTTTCACAGCGTCTTCACCCAGGAAAAAGTGGAAAACCTACCATCACCTCCTGAGTACAGTGTTAAGGAAACACTCCAACATGTGACCATCACCGAAGCGGACGTAAAAAAAGCACTTCAAAACCTGAAAACAAACAAGGCACCTGGACCTGACGGAATCCACCCAATGGTGTTGGCCAAGGCTGCAGATTCATTAGCACGTCCAATAGCGCACCTGTTCCGCCTCACTCTGGACCATGGGGAAATACCAACTGATTGGAAAGAAGCCACAGTCACCCCTATTTACAAGAGGAAAGGAAGCTGACAGCAACCAGGAAACTATCGCCCTGTCAGCCTAACCTGCATCCTGTGCAAGGCAATGGAAAAACCTCTGAGGGAACAAATAATGAATCACCTACAACGCAATGAGCTACTATGTGAGGAGCAACATGGGTTCGTCCAGGGGAAATCATATGTGACAAATCTACTGGAAGCTCTTGACGACTGGACCAGACTTATCGACTCTGGCAGCAGCATTGACGTCATGTATGTGGATTTTCATAAAGCCTTCGACACAGTACCGCACCGTCGTCTGCTGAGCAAAGTCGAAGCCACGGAATAAAAGGCCCAATACACAACTGGATAGCAGCCTTCCTTTTGATCGAAAGCAACGAGTTAGAATCAATGGAACTTTCTCTGAAGAGGCTGTAGTCACAAGCGGCATTCCACAGGGTAGTGTATTAGGACCAATCCTGTTTGTCATCTATATCAATGATCTGCCGAAACATGTACAAAACACTGTCAAACTATTTGCAGATGACACAAAGTTGTATGCCGCAAGCGATGACCAAGAATCAACCGCATCACTCCAGCAGGACCTTGACAGCCTCCAGAAATGGTCGGACGAGTGGCTTCTGAGATTCCACCCACAGAAATGCAAAGTGATGAAACTCGGCACACGGAAATCAGACGCAACGTACCATATGAAGTACACAGACGCTGAAACCGGAACCAGCAGAGAAATACCCGCAGAAAGTGAGGTGGAAGTGGATCTCGGCTTTCATGTTGACAACGACCTCAAATTTAAGCAACACGTTGACAACGTCACATCAAGAGCAAACAGTGTAATTGGTGTCATCCGCAGAACCTTCGAGTTCTTAGACTGCAAGCTCTTCATCCAGCTATACAAGACACTAGCAAGGCCTATCCTCGAGTATGGACAAACTGTGTGGCAACCCCAACATAAGACATTATGCAAAAAACTAGAGGATGTGCAGCGCCGAGCCACAAAGTTGATCTCATCAATCAGGGAACTACCATACCCAGCAAGACTAGAGCGACTTGGCCTGCCCAGCTTGGAGCACCGACGTCTCAGAGGGGATATGATCGACACCTTCAAATATGTCCACAGAATTTACAAGACCGAAAAACCCAAGCTTGAAACTCCCGAGGATGCAGGCACCAGAGGAAATGCAATAAAACTGTTCCTGCACCACACCCACTGCGATACCAGGAAATACTTCTTCAGCGAAAGAATCACCAAAACGTGGAACAGCCTCCCAGATGAAGTGGTCCTGGCACCTTCCGTAAATGCCTTCAAGAATAGGTTGGATGCTTGCTGGAAGAAGAGACCCGACCAGTACAATCCGTCTTGCCAATAAGCAAAGTTTTGATACTAGCCGTATAACCCACATGGATCGATGAACAGGACTTTACAAGACCCCAAACATCGTACAGTTCAAGTTCAAGTTCAAGTTCAACACCTGACAACAGGCAGTATGTGACATGGACACTGTACTGTGGTAATGACGAGTCAGTACAGATAACAACGACATGTCATTCAGTGTAGAAGATGATATGTCGGTCATTGTAGAAGATAATGACAAGCAGTGAGTCAGTAAGATAATGCATTGTCAGTAGGTGCAGAAGATTACAACATATTAGTCAGTACAGAAGATAAAGATGTGTTGGTAAGTACAGAAGATAGCGCTATGTCAGTCAGTGCAGAAGATAATGACATGTCAGTCAGTGCAGAACATAATGACATATTAGCGCAGAAAGTAAATGACATGACCGTTAGTCGGTGTAGCAGGCAATGACATGTCAGTCAGTGCAGAACATAATGACATATTAGCGCAGAAGGTAAATGACATGACTGTCAGTCGGTGTAGTAGGTAATAACATGTCAGTCAGTGCAGATGATAATGAGTCAGTCATTGTAGAAGATAATCACATGACGATCAGTCAGTGCAGAAGATAATGACATGTCAGTATGATCGGTCAGTGCAGAAGATTGAGGATGACGTGTTCTCTCACCGCCACTGATTGCCGGCGCTGGTCCTCCTCCAGGCTGAAGAAGATGTTGTCGGCAGTCAGATCCCGGATGTAGAGAGATCCGAACCCTCGGAGCATGTCACGCACTGGCTCTAGGTTCTCCATGACACCCAGCAGCTCTTTACGGCGGGACAGGTAGGTCCTCCTGTTGACTTTGATGTCCTCCATCTGCTTTTTGTTGCCAGTGATGAATCTGTCCACATTACAACATTAAATACATGGATTTACAACAAAATAACCTTGGTTCTTCCAGTGACTGATTGATACAAGTCAAACCCACATGCTAAGACAGACCTCAAGACCTTGCCAGTGTGTGGGGCTTCTGTGTGCGCTTGCGGCTTATGCTTGGTCTGTTTGGATTTTCTCCATCTCATGACATCAACGGGGCACATACAATACGGAATGTGTCCAACCATACAGACACCATCTTGAGACACGGAAACTGAAATGTGTGGCACCACTGCCCTGTGCCTTCACTTCATTTGTAGCGTTCATAGGCTATAGAGATGTGTCTCCCTTAATGACAAAATGTTAATACTACACGGTACGGAAAATTCACTTTTGTTAAAATAGTGACACAATGTTTTCTTCTGTCAGTAATATTTGGTAAAGTTCCAAAAGTTAGGAGTTATAATCGTATATTGATTTTATTTCAATCGATAGTACATATAGGGTTTACCTCATATTAATAGTACTTATTGAGTAATCTTTTTATTCAATCATAGTACATAAGGGTTTTACTTCAATGATACTGTATATAGGAGTTTACTTCATTGATAGTATATCATAGAATTTTACTTCAATCATAGTACATGCAGGGTTTTACTTCAATGATACTGTATATAGGAGTTTACTTCAATGATAGTATATCATAGAATTTTACTTCAATCATAGTACATGCAGGGTTTTACTTCAATGATACTGTATATATATAGGAGTTTACTTCAATGATAGTATATCCTAGGATTTTACTTCAGTGATAGTAGATGTAGGAGTTTACTTTAAAAAGAGCATATGTAAAATTTTACTTATATCATAGTATAATCATGAAGAATTTTACTTCAACTGTAGTATATGTAGGATTTTATTGTACTTATGGAATACGTAGGATTTTGCTTCATTTATAGCATAAGTAGGATTTTAATTCAAGTATAGTATACAGGAGATGAAAGTGAGGCCCCTTGCTGCTTGGTTGGGGGGTTCTAAGCCCTCACTATTTTGTGTCTTTTTGTTGTTTGATAGTGCGTGTGGTGCTGACATTTTGGTGACAGTCGTCGAAATGTATTGGCCTTTACTATAGATTATTAATCAGTTTTTGTGTTTTTTTCTTTCTCCTAAAATGTCCAACCGTATACTTGCCTGTGCTCACTCTGCCAGACAACTCAACTGGACTGCATAAGCGACATGATTATGAGAATCTGGATAACAAGTGCGCTATTCCAACCTGTGTGTCGCTTGACATGAACACCGACCAACTAACAATTTTCCTTTACGGTACACACGCACTCATATCTTTGACATACCATCGTCACGCCTGACAACAGAAGCAAACAGTTCACAGCACTCGTGGGGACTTGGAGTTGGATTACCCTGTAAACGCTACAGACAAACAGGAAAACAATTCTTGGCCAACCACACCGCCAATATCTCCTTCTAAACAAGAACTGTTGCAGTTTATTCCATTTGTGTTTCTTCCACCACCTGCTTTAGTTTCCTGCACATGTACACCCTCCCCACCCTCTGGAACAATCTTCCCCAGTCTGTTCGACACTCACAAAATCTGTCTTCCTTCAAGTCTAGTTTGAAGACATATGATTATGATATATATAGGATTTTACTTCATGTGTATGTAGTCTTTTACTTCAATGATATGTCAGCTTTTGCTTCAATTATATTTAGGATATTCCTTCAATTGTTTGTAGAATTTTCTTTAATTATAATGTATGTAGGATTTTACTTCATTTAGAGTATATGAAGGAGCTTACTTCAATTATATGTAATATTTTACTTCAGTTATGGTATATGACAGATTTTATTAATAATATCTGAAGGATTTTATTTCAATTATATGTAGATGTTTTTCTTCAATTATACATATGTGGGGGTCTATTTCAATTATAGTGTATAGGATTTTGCTTCTAGTCTAAATGCTAGTAGTGTTCGTACACATGGACATGAGGAACATTCCTCAATTTCCTGTAAAGCCACGTGATGATTCTGCATGGATAAATCTCTTCAACTGTTCAAGTCACAGTAATAACAATAATACTTTTGAAGGGATTTTCGAGTCAAAGCGCTTAGATTTGATTTCTATCAAGATTTTGCGCTATATAAATATTGTAATTATTATTATTATTATTACAATTACTATGAGTTTGATTTGTCTTCAAGTGACAGTAATAATTATACATGTAATTGTGTATGAGAATTCTCTTCAAGTCACAGTTATGTAGGCCTACATAATTATGTTAGGGATTTATTGCCAAGTCAAAATGATAACACTGTGTAGGATTCCACCTCAAAAAAAGTGTTCATAGTATATGAAGAATTGATTGACTTCATGTCAAAGTAATGATAGGACCATGTGTAGGATTTCACTTCGAATGGAAGTTCTCACAGCATATTGAGAACTGATTCACTTCAGGTCGAAGTGATGATACAATATATAGGAAAAGTCGTCAGGTTAAACACAACAACAGCATTCAGACACATGTTATTTGTATTTTCTAAACTGTCATTCCAGATCTCAACTCTCAATTCTGAACATCGTACGATGAAAATACAGTCCAACTTACGTAAAAACAAACAAACAAACAAAAACAGAGGAACAGAAGTCAACTTACAGAGAACAGAAGTCAGAACAGAAGTCAAAACAGAAGTCAGAATAGAAGTCAGAACACAAGTCAGAACAAGTCAGAACTTACAGAGAACAGAAGTCAGAACAGAAGTCAGAAAAGAGATTAGAACAGAAATCAGAACAGAAGTCAGAACAGAAGTAAAAACTTACAGAGAACAGAAATCTGAACAGAAGTCAGAACAGAAATCAGAACAGAAATCAGAACACAAGTCAAAACAGAAATCAGACCACAGTCAGAAGAGAAGTCAAGACAGAAGTCAGAACTTACAGAGAACAGAAATCAGAACAGAAGTTAGAACAGAAGTCAGAACACAAGTTAGAACTTACAGAGAACAAAAGTCAGAACTTACAGAGAACAGAAGTCAGAACAGAAGCCAGAACAAAAATTAGAACAGAAGTCAGAATAGTCAGAACAGAAGTCAGAACTTGCAGAGAACATAAGTCAGAACAGAAGTTAGAACTTAGAGAACAGAAGTCAGAACAGAAGTCAGAACTTACAGAGAACAGAAGTCAGAACATAAGTTATTAAGTGTGAACAGAAGTCAGAACTTACACAGAACAGACGTCAGAACAGAAGTCAGAACACAAGTCAGAACAGAATTCAGAACAGAAATCAGAACCGAAGTCAGAACTTACAGAGAACAGAAGTCAGAACAGAAGTCAGAACTTACAGAGAACAAAAGTCAAAACAGAAGTCAAAACAGAAGTCAGAACAGAAGTCAGAACACAAGTCAGAACATAAGTCAGAACTTACAGAGAACAGAAGTCAGAACTGAAGTCAGAACATACACAGAACAGAAGTCAGAACAGAAGTCAGAACTTAAAGAGAACAGAGAAGTCAGAACAGAAGTCAGAACTGAAGTCAGAACAGAAGTCAGAACTTACAGAAATCAGAATAGAAGTCAGAACAGAAGTCAGAACTTACAGAGAACAGAAGTCAGAACAGAAGTCAGAACTCACAGTGAACAGAAGTCAGATCAGAAGTCAGAACACAAGTCAGAACTCACAGTGAACAGAAGTCAGAACAGAAGTCAGAACACAAGTCAGAACAGAAGTCAGAACTTACAGAGAACACAGAAGCAAGAACTTACGGAGAACAGAAGTCAGAACTTACAGAGAAGTCGGAACAGAAGTCAGAGCAGAAGTCAAAACTTACAGAGAACAGAAGTCAGAACAGAAATCAGAACAGAAGTCCGAACTGAAGTCAGAACAGAAGTCAAAACTTACAGAAAACAGAAGTCAGAACAGAAGTCAGAACTTACAGAGAACAGAAGTCAGAACTTAAGAGAACAGAAGTCAGAACATATAGAGAACAGAGGTCAGAATTTAGAGAACAGAAGTCGGAACAGAAGTCAGAACAGAAGTCAGAACTTACAGAGAACAGAAATCAGAACAGAAGTCAGAACTTACAGAGAAAAGAAGTCAGAACAGAAATCAGAACTTATAGAAAACAGAATTCAGAACTCACAGGGAACAGAAGTCAAAACAGAAGTCAGAACTTACAGAGAACAGAAGTCAGAACTTAAAGAGAATAGAGAAGTCAGAAGACAAGTCAGAACAGAATTCAGAACAGAAGTCAAAATTTACAGAGAACAGAAGTCAGAACTGAAGTCAGAACAGAAGTCAGAACTTACAGAAATCAGAATAGAAGTCAGAACTTACAGAGAACAGAAGTCAGAACAGAAGTCAGAACTCACAGTGAACAGAAGTCAGAACACAAGTCAGATCAGAAGTCAGAACACGTCAGAACTCACAGTGAACAGAAGTCAGAACAGAAGTCAGAACACAAGTCAGAACAGAAGTCAGAACTTACAGAGAACAGAAGCCAGAACTTACGGAGAACAGAAGTCAGAACTTACAGAGAAGTCGGAACAGAAGTCAGAGCAGAAGTCAAAACTTACAGAGAACAGAAGTCAGAACAGAAATCAGAACAGAAGTCCGAACTGAAGTCAAAACAGAAGTCAAAACTTACAGAAAACAGAACTCAGAACAGAAGTCAGAACTTACAGAGAACAGAAGTCAGGAATTAAGAGAACAGAAGTCAGAACTTACAGATACAGAAATCAGAACAGAAGTCAGAACTTATAGAGAACAGAGGTCAGAACTTAGAGAACAGAAGTCGGAACAAGAAGTCAGAACAGAAGTCAGAACTTATAGAGAACAGAAGTCAGAACTTACAGAGAACAGAAATCAGAACAGAAGTCAGAACTTACAGAGAAAAGAAGTCAGAACAGAAATCAGAACTTATAGAAAACAGAATTCAGAACTCACAGAGAACAGAAGTCAAAACAGAAGTCAGAACTTACAGAGAACAGAAGTCAGAACTTAAAGAGAACAGAGAAGTCAGAAGACAAGTCAGAACAGAATTCAGAACAGAAGTCAAAATTTACAGAGAACAGAAGTCAGAACTGAAGTCAGAACTTACAGAGAACACAAGTCAGAACTCACAGTGAACAGAAGTCAGAACTCACAGTGAACAGAAGTCAGAACACAAGTCAGAACAGAAGTGAGAACACAAGTCAGAACAGAAGTCAGAACTTACAGAGAACAGAGGTCAGAACACAAGTCAGAACAGAAGTCAAAACAGAAGTCAGAATTTACAGAGAACACAAGTCAGAACAGAAGTCAGAACTTACAGAGAACAGAAGTCAGAAATTAAGAGAACAGAAGTCAGAACTTACAGATACAGAAATCAGAACAGAAGTCAGAACTTATAGAGAACAGAGGTCAGAACTTAGAGAACAGAAGTCGGAACAGAAGTCAGAACAGAAGTCAGAACTTATAGAGAACAGAAGTCAGAACTTACAGAGAACAGAAATCAGAACAGAAGTCAGAACTTACAGAGAAAAGAAGTCAGAACAGAAATCAGAACTTATAGAAAACAGAATTCAGAACTCACAGAGAACAGAAGTCAAAACAGAAGTCAGAACTTACAGAGAACAGAAGTCAGAACTTAAAGAGAACAGAGAAGTCAGAAGACAAGTCAGAACAGAATTCAGAACAGAAGTCAAAATTTACAGAGAACAGAAGTCAGAACTGAAGTCAGAACTTACAGAGAACACAAGTCAGAACTCACAGTGAACAGAAGTCAGAACTCACAGTGAACAGAAGTCAGAACACAAGTCAGAACAGAAGTGAGAACACAAGTCAGAACTTACAGAGAACAGAGGTCAGAACACAAGTCAGAACAGAAGTCAAAACAGAAGTCAGAATTTACAGAGAACACGTCAGGACAGAAGTCAGAACAGAAGTCGGAACAGAAGTCAGAACTTACACTAGTTACAGAGAACAGAGAAGTCAGAACAGAAGTCAGAGCAGAAGTCAGAACTTACAGAGAACAGAAGTCAGAACAGAAGTCAGAACTTACAGAGAACAGAAGTCAGAACTTACAGAGAAGAGAAGTCAAAACAGAAGTCAGAACACAAGTCAGAACTTACACAGAAGAGAAGTCAGAACAGAAATGAGAACAGAAGTCACAACAGAAGTCAGAACTTACAGAGAACAGAAGTCAGAACGTACAGAGAACAGAAGTCAGAACAGAAGTCAGAGCAGAGGTCAGAACAGAAGTCAGAATTTACAAAGAATAGAAGTCAGAACAGAAGTCAGAGCAGAGGTCAGAACAGAAGTCAGAATTTACAAAGAACAGAAGTCAGAACAGAAGTCAGAACTTACAGAGAACAGAGAAGTCAGGACAGAAGTCAGAACAGAAGTCGGAACAGAAGTCAGAACAGAAGTCAGAACTTACAGATAACAGAGAAGTCAGAACAGAAGTCAGAGCAAAAGTCAGAACTTACAGAGAACAGAAGTCAGAACTTACAGAGAACACAAGTCAGAACTTACAGAGAAGAGAAGTCAAAACAGAAGTCAGAACAGAAGTCAGACCTTACACAGAAGAGAAGTCGGAACAGAAATGAGAACAGAAGTCACAACAAAAGTCACAACAGAAGTCAGAACGGAAGTCAGAACTTACACAGAACAGAAGTCAAAACAGAAGTCAGAACTTATGGAGAACAGAAGTCAGAACTTACACAGAACAGAAGTCAAAACAGAAGTCAGAATGGAAGTCAGAACTTACAGAGAACAGAAGTCAGAACTTACAGAGAACAGAAGTCAGAACTTACACAGAACAGAAGTCAAAACAGAAGTCAGAACAGAAGTCAGAACTTACAGAGAACAAAAGTCAGAACTTACAGAGAACAAAAGTCAGAACTTACAGAGAACAGAAGTCAGAACTTACAGAGAACAGAAGTCAGAACTTACAGAGAACAGAAGTCAGAACTTATAGAGAACAAAAGTCAGAACTTATAGAGAACAGAAGTCAAAACAGAAGTCAGAACTTATAGAGAACAAAAACCAGAACTTGCAACAGAAAAGAGAAATCAGAACTTACACTAGTTACAGAGAACAGAAAAAAATTACAGAGATAAAAAAAGAACCAAAGATCTTACCAGCACAAAAGGCTTATGCAAAGCTTAAGGTTTTATGGCACGATCATTGTGGATCTTCTCCAGCACAATGCATCAGTGGCTTCACAGCATATGGAATTTATTCCCAGCGCGGAGACATCTTGAAGTGAAACTACCACACAGAATGAGCCAAAGAACGGCGAGAACAACAAGAGACACGAATTAACTGCTTTCCAACAATACAGATAGTGTTTCAAAGGCAACATTTACATATTTGCCATCTCCAATTTATGTGTATTAAAAAACAACAAAATCGACATAACCAAAAAATCACAGCCAACTCTATTCATAATGTACACCAGAAGATACAACATCAAAAACTAACGTTCAAAGCAAAGTGACAGAAGCAGACGACGACAGGAGACACGCAGTGAAGACTCACCTGGGGATGCTGTTGTCCACACTTAGGATGAAGGTGTCCATTTTCTCGTGGTGTTTGGCAGCCATCTGAGCCAGACAGTTGTCGTTTTCCGAAATGACGCGTATCATTTTTTCCGTGCGCTCTTTCATGTACTGTACAGGATTGCTCTGCATCTGAGAGTTGCGTCGCACACGTTGAAAGGTTTGTGCGATGTTGGCCAGGGGTATCAGGATGCGGGCCACCATCTTGCCCACCATCACCTTGGGCACGCTGCCTATGGTGGCTTCAGATGATGTGGGTTGTCGGGACGACTCCGTGATGTGCGACACGCTCTTCAGATGACTCAGTCGGAAGCCGTCCCGTTCCTTGTAAATACGGAGCATCTCCATCGCCTGCTCCATGTCCTCCAGGTCCACGGAGGTGCAGCTGGAATGGGAGGAGATGGAGGAAGCCAGTGAGTTGGTGTCGTTCATCTCACACAGGATGGAGTTGATCTCGTCGTCCACCAGCTTCAGTTCCTCCTGGAACATCTTTTTCAGTGTGTTCTGCAGCTGGAGGTCTAAGCCCTGTCTCTGCAGCTCTTTGTCTACCGTGTCCATGATGCGCCGCATGATCGTCGTGTCCACCTCCTGCTGTAGGTTCTGCAGCTGTTGTACACACACACACACACACACACACACACACACACACACACACACACACCACACACACACACACACACACACACACACACACACACACACACACACACACACACACACACACACACACACACACACACACACACACACACACTTATTTAGGCTTGAAGACCAGGAGTCCTAGGAGCGTAGAAGTAAAATATGGTAGTATGTAGTATGGAGTATAGAAGTATGTAGAGGTAGTATGAAGATGGTAGAGTAGTATGTAGTATGGTAGTATGGTAGTATGGTAGTATGGAAGTATAGTAGTATGGTCTATGGGTATCGAGTATGGTAGTATGGAGTATGGAAGTATAAAAGTATGGTAGTATGGAAGTATGGTAGTATAAAAGTATGGTAGTATGGAAGTATGGTAATATAGAAGTATGGTAGTATGGTACTATGGAAGTATGTTAGTATCCAAGTATGGAAGTATCGAAGTATGGAAGTATGGTAGTATGGAAGTATGGTAGTATGGAAGTATGTTAGTATGGAAGTATGGTAGTATAGAAGTATGGTAGTATGGAAGTATGGTAGTATGGAAGTATGTTAGTATGGAAGTATGGTAGTATGGTAGTATGGTAGCATGGTAGTATGGAATATGGTAGCATGGTAGTATAGAAGTATGGTAGTATGGAAGTATGGTAATATGAAATGGAGGTATAGAAGTATGGAAGTGTAGAAGTATGGTAGTATAAAAGTATGGTAGTATAGAAGTATGGTAGTATAGAAGTATGGTAGTATAGAAGTATGGTAGTATGGAAGTATGGTAGTATAGAAGTATGGTAGTATAGAAGTATGGTAGTATAGAAGTATGGTAGTATGGAAGTATGGTAGTATAGAAGTATGGTAGTATAGAAGTATGGTAGCATAGTAGTATGGTAGTATAGAAGTATGGAAGTATAGAAGTATGGTAGCATGGTAGTATGGAAGTATGGTAGTATCGAAGTATGGAAGTATGGTAGCATGGTAGTATGGAAGTATAGAAGTATGGAAGTATAGAAGTATGGTAGTATGGAAGTATGGCGATATGAAATGGAAGTATAGAAGATAATTATTATGGAAGTACTGCTGTACTGCATGCTGACTAGGCCATACAGTGTGCAGCTGTGGGGGAGGGGGAGGGGACTGAGGCACAGAGCTGTACAGTCTGACACTTGTTCCCTTTCCAGCCATGTTTTGTGGAATGGTTGTGTAGGGCCCGTTCTGTGAACGTCAACGAATTAACAGTCTCCCTTTTATACAACAGTGTTACAGGCAGTCCAGATTCTGTACTTCTTAAGGTCATTGTAATCTTCTTAAGGTCATTGTTTATCATTTTTTTCCTCCAACCTTTATCCAGGGTCTTCCTCTATGTATCTCATGATGTTCTGGCTGTAAAGTGAAAACAGATCTGGTGACAAAACACAACCCTGTCTGACTCCTCTTTTGCTGTTTTGGAAAGAGCCCACATCGTTTTCCACTCTCACTGCAGCTGTCTGTTCCCAATATATATTTCTGATTATTCGTAGATCTTTTCCATCAATATTGAGTCTTTCTAGTCGGTTGATCAATTCTTCATGTCTTACCTGATCGAAAGCCCTGGTTTATTCAACAAAGCATAAATATAAAACCTTATTCATCTCTATTGACCTCTCTATGATAGTTCTTAGGATGTATATGGCATTAATAGTTCCTTTCCCTTCCACAAATCCACACTGTTCATCTGAAAAATGATAAACAACATTCGATGCGCAGATGACACCGTGCTAATTGCAGAAAATGAAAGGGACCTACAAAACCTTGTGAATATACTAGAAATAGAAAGCAAAGGTAAGGGGTTGGAACTAAACAGCAGGAAGACTGAAGTCATGGTGATCTGTAAAAAACACGAAATCCCCTCATGCAAAATAACAGCAAACGGCATAACCTTGAGACAGGTTGATAAGTTTAAATACCTGGGAACAATCATTTCGCCAGATGGCAGATACATATCAGAAATAGCCAGCAGAATCGGCCAAGCCAAAACAGCATTCAAGAAGATGAAAAGCATTCTTACCAACAAATGCCTATCAGTTAACATCAGTAAGAGAGTTCTTGAATGTTATATAGAACCAATACTGTTATATGGTTGTAAGGCGTGGACAGTCAACAAGCAAAGCCAGAACAAGATTAAGGCAGCCGAGATGTGGTTTTTAAGAAAAATGTCGAGAGTTCCATGGACAAGCAAAGAAAACAACGAGACGGTTTTAATGGAGGCAGATACAAGAAGATCATTTATAAGGAAGATTAGGAAAAGACAGGCAACATCTATAGGCCATTTTATGAGGAAAGGGGAATTGGAGCACCTGGTCACAACAGACAAGCAGGAGGGAAAGAGAGCACCAGGTAGACCCAGGGAGAAGATAGACAGACTTGCAGAGTGGCTGAAGACGAAGAGGGTGGAAGAGATGCTTGAGGCAACAAGAGATAGAGACAGACGGAAGGCCATGATCGCCAACGCCATGCGGCAAGGCACCTGATGATGATGATGATGATGGATGATGATGATGATGATGAAGGTCATTGTAATCTTTTTCAGGTCATTGTGTTCTTGAAAAAGCCAAAGTTCAATAAAATTTGATCTGCACTGAGACCAGTAGTAGACTGTAACACCAATACAAACAGATGTCAAATATTGTCAGAAGACTATGGAAACAGATGTTTTCTGGGCGTTGTTTACACGATGAGTGACCATGACTCTGAAAGCTTCATTACCAAGAGTAGGCATTTACTACTATCTAAAGGTCCACTCCTTTGAGCAAAACTTGATAAAGATTTATACAGGCACAACTGAGAAAATCTTGCCAACACATCTTCGTAAAGAGAGAGAGAGAGAGAGAGAGAGAGAGAGAGAGAGAGAGAGAGAGAGAGAGAGAGAGAGAGAGAGAGAAGAGAGAGAGAGAGAGAGAGAGAGAGAGAGAACATGATTAAAGTAACAAATCATTTACACTGGAAGCTTGTAGAAGGTACATATCTCCTTATTGTTTCACCCCGAAACATTATTATCAAGGAAATACAAGTGTGTTAACGGACAGGACGATCACTTCACCACAAACTGCTTAAAATGATGTGATGACAAATTGTGTTGAACACAGTCTGAATCAAAGTGACCGCCACCATTCAAGAAAATCAGCTGTCTGCTGTCGGCGACATTATTGTTGATGGTAGCCACTGATGCATGCTCCGTCAGCTGTCTCCACCCTCTTCTGTCTACAGTCCATCTGTAGATTTTTCTTTCGGTAACTTCGTCCACTTGGCTATGTTCTCTACATACGAAGTCGACGGTCTTCCTTGTCGTCTCTTGCCCTCCATTTTGACCTGGGCCACAGTCTCCATTACATGGCAGCTCTGATGTCTCATAGCATATCCAAAGTATTTCCTTTTCCTTTTCCTAACCAGGCCTAAAAGTTCAGGTTGTTTGTTAAGTTCTTCCAGAATGCTTTGGTTTGTTCGTCTTTCAGCCCAGGAGTCTTCTGTAGAACCACATCTCTGCACTTTTGATTCTGTTTTCATCTGCAGCTTTAAGAGTCCATCCTTCATTTCCATATAGCACAACGGGCCAAATAAGTGTTCGTAGTATTTTAAGTTTGAGCTCATTTCCTAAATATCTGTCTTACCAAATGTTAGTAAGATGGACCGTTCTTTGTTTGGCTTGGGAAGTTCTTGCTTTGATGTCTTTGCTACATGTGGCAACAGCCGACTTGTATGACCCAATGTATTTGAAGTATTGTACAACTTCGAGGGGTTCTCCATCGACTGCTATGTTTTCATCCATGGATCTGCCGATATGCATTACCTTTGTCTTCTTTGCGTTGAGTTTTAGGCCTGCAGTTCTGCCCACTCCATTTATTTTGTCAATGATTGTTTGTATATCGTCTTTGCAGCCTGATACGAGAGCAGTTTCATCTGCCAACCTCAGGTTAGTGATTTCCTCCCCACCAGTCTTTACACCAAGTTCTTCAGTCTCTGCCTCTCTCATTACCTGTTATGTGTACAAGCTGAACAGCTGTGGTGAGAGTATGCATCCTTGCCTGACTCTCTCTAGTCAGGGAAGAACCTGCAATGTTGTCTGCTCCATCTTATCGTGGCCTGCTGGTCTGTGTACAGGTTGACCAACAGTGTGACCAGGTGCCTTGGGAAACCCATTTTGTTCATGTTCTGAAAGAAGTACTCATGCTTTACAGTGTCAAATGCTTTACTGTATCAGTGAATGTCATGTAAAGCTCCATCTTCTGCCCATCTTCGCCAATATTCAACTATTTTATTCTTTCCATCAGAATTTGTCTGATGATGAGCATGTCACTGGTTCCTCTATTGCCTCTAAAGCCAGCCTGAAGGTCTAGTCTGACGTTTCTTCTTCGATTTTTTCTGTTTCAGTCGGTTTAGGATTATAATTGGTAGGACCTTGTTGGTGTGACTTATCAGGGCAATTGTTCGGTAGTTTCACAGTTTCTAGTGTCTCCACTTTTGTGCAACATAACAAATTCTTGCTTTTTCCAGTCGTCTGGCCATTGCTGAGTTTCCCAGATTGAATCGCATAAAGTGTGAATTATCTTAGTGCTTCTGATCCTCTTCTCTTGATCATCTCTATTGGTAGGTTGTCCAGTCCTGGTGATTTCCTTTCTGTTATACTTTTGATTGCTGCTTCAATTTCACATACGAGGGGTTGGGACTCTTTTGGTATTGAGTCGATTTCAGTGTCAACTTGCGGAGAGTTATTCTTTGTGTCATCACTGAAGAGGTCGCTGCCATAATCATACCATCTGTTTAGGACATCGTCTGGATTTGTTAAATTTTTTCTGTCCATGTCATTGATACATAACTGGTGTGGTTTGAATTCTTTTGTCTTTACGTATCTGTTGAAACAGTTCTTTTGACTTCTGTGCTGCATTGAAATCGTTAATCTTGCTGCATTCTTGGTCTAGCCACTCTTTCTTTTACAGTCTAATTTTAGTCTGTATTACTCTTTCAAGTGTTTCATATCTCTCAAGGTCTACATTTTTGACCTGTTTTCGCTGTTCCATCAGTCAGTGACATCATCACTAACATATGGTTTCCTCTTCTGTCTTTTTCACTTGCCATTAACTTTTTCACCACATGTTGTCCATGTTTCTTTCATGTCCTCCCAAATTTCAGTTGGCGACTTCTCTGTAGATGAGCATTTCTGGTTGAGAGCTTCAAATGTATTATTTATTTCTATGCAATACGTTTCAGCAATCTTTTCATCGAGTAATCTTTATACATCAACTTTTTGGTGAATGATGTTTTTGAGTTTTCTGTAGTGTTTCAGTCTAAGCTTGGCTGCCAGTAGAGTGTGATGTGTTGAACAGTCTGCTCCAGGCTTTGTTATTGACTTCAGGTCACAAGACTTCTAGTTTCTGTCAATTAGAATACAGTCAGTTTGGTTGCGAACTCTATCTGCAAGTGAGATCCAAGTGTAACGTCTTCCGTAGGGCTGTTTGAAATATGTGTTGGTGATTATCATATCGTTTGTTTTGCAGAAAGCACAAAGCATATCTCCTCTTTCATTTTAGGTCCCTAAACCATATCTTCCGATTCCATTCTGTTCATCTAGGCGTTCTCCTACCTTTGCATTAAAATCTCCCATGACAATTAGGATTTCACGCTGAGGTCTCTTTCGCAGCCTGCAGTTCATTGTAGTAATTTTGTATTGCTTCTTCGCTGCTTGTTGGAGTTGGTGCATACACTTGAATAACGTTTAGGCTTACTTGTGTCCATACTGCCACTCAGACTGTGTGTATTGTGTCTATACTGCCATCAGACTGTGTGTACCTGTGTCCATACTGCCATCAGACTGTGTGTACTTGTGTGTATACTGCCATCAGACTGTGTGTACTTGTGTCTATACTGCCATCAGACTGTGTGTACTTGTGTCCATACTGCCATCATACTGTGTGTACTTGTGTCTATACTGCCATCAGACTGCGTGTACATGTGTCTATACTGCCATCAGACTGTGTGTACATGTGTGTATACTGCCATCAGATTGTGTGTACTTGTGTGTATACTGCCATCAGACTGTGTGTACATGTGTGTATACTGCCATCAGATTGTGTGTACTTGTGTCTATACTGCTATCAGATTGTGTGTACATGTGTGTATACTGCTATCAGATTGTGTGTACATATGTGTATACTGCCATCAGATTGTGTGTACATGTGTCTATACTGCTATCAGATTGTGTGTACATGTGTCTATACTGCCATCAGATTGTGTGTACTTGTGTCTATACTGCCATCAGACTGTGTGTACTTGTGTGTATACTGCCATCAGATTGTGTGTACATGTGTCTATACTGCTATCAGATTGTGTGTACATGTGTCTATACTGCTATCAGATTGTGTGTACTTGTGTCTATACTGCCATCAGACTGTGTGTACATGTGTGTATACTGCCATCAGATTGTGTGTACATGTGTCTATACTGCCATCAGATTGTGTGTACATGTGTCTATACTGCTATCAGATTGTGTGTACATGTGTCTATACTGCCATCAGATTGTGTGTACATGTGTCTATACTGCTATCAGATTGTGTGTACATGTGTCTATACTGCTATCAGATTGTGTGTACATGTGTCTATACTGCTATCAGATTGTGTGTACATGTGTCTATACTGCCATCAGATTGTGTGTACATGTGTCTATACTGCTATCAGATTGTGTGTACATGTGTCTATACTGCCATCAGATTGTGTGTACTTGTGTCTATACTGCCATCAGACTGTGTGTACTTGTGTGTATACTGCCATCAGACTGTGTGTACATGTGTGTATACTGCCATCAGATTGTGTGTACGTGTGTCTATACTGCCATCAGATTGTGTGTACTTGTGTCTATACTGCCATCAGACTGTGTGTACTTGTGTGTATACTGCCATCAGACTGTGTGTACGTGTGTCAGTACTGCCATCAGACTGTGTGTACTTGTGTCAGTACTGCCATCAGACTGTGTGTACGTGTGTCCATACTGCCATCAGACTGTGTGTACTTGTGTGTATACTGCCATCAGGCTGTGTGTACTTGTGTGTATACTGCCATCAGACTGTGTGTACTTGTGTGTATACTGCCATCAGACTGTGTGTACTTGTGTGTATACTGCCATCAGACTGTGTGTACTTGTGTGTATACTGCCATCAGACTGTGTGTACTTGTGTGTATACTGCCATCAGATTGTGTGTACTTGTGTGTATACTGCCATCAGACTGTGTGTACATGTGTGTATACTGCCATCAGACTGTGTGTACGTGTGTGTATACTGCCATCAGACTGTGTGTACTTGTGTGTATACTGCCATCAGACTGTGTGTACTTGTGTGTATACTGCCATCAGACTGTGTGTACTTGTGTCTATACTGCCATCAGACTGTGAGTACTTGTGTGTATACTGCCATCAGACTGTGTGTACTTGTGTCAGTACTGCCATCAGACTGTGTGTACATGTGTCCATACTGCCATCAGACTGTGTGTACTTGTGTCAGTACTGCCATCAGATTGTGTGTACTTTTGTCAGTACTGCTATTAGACAACCAATCCCAGCCCAACTCCGTCAAGCTCCATTAAGAACAACTTTAGAACAATCTGGAACATCGAAACGCGTTTTCCGGTTTTTAAAGAACAGCATCATCACATCATTTTACTTTCTACATTTTAATTCCACCAACCCTCTCTCCTGATCTAGCACAAAACCACAGCAAATCAAGACACACAGAAAAAGTAAACACACAACAATACACATATAATGCACACAATGACACAGCAAACAGTACACAGATTATGTACACAAAGACACGAAAACAGTGCACACACAGACTGTTTATATAATACCACAACAAACAGCACACACACACACAGACTGTTTATATAATACCACAACAAACAGCACACACACAGACTGTTTACACAATACCACAACAAACAGCACACACACACAGACTGTTTATATAACACCACAATAAACAGCACACACACACACACAGACTGTTTACACAATACAACAGCAAACAGCACACACACAGACTGTTTACATAATACCACAACAAACAGCACACACAGACTGTGTAACACAATACCACAGCAAACACAGACTGTTTACACAATGCCACAGCAAACAGCACACACACACAGACTGTTTACACAATACCACAGCAAACAGCACACACACACAGACTGTTTACATAATACCATAGCAAAAAGCACACACAGACTGTTTACACAATACCATAGCAAACAGCACACACACACTGTTTACCCAATACCATAGAAAACAGCACACACACACTGTTTACACAGTACCATAACAGACAACACACACAGACTGTTTACATAATACCACAGCAAACAGCACACACACAGACTGTTTACACAATACCATAACAAACAGCACACACAGACTGTGTAACAAAATACCACAACAAACAACACACACAGACTGTGTAAAGCAAAACCACAACAAACAGCACACACACAGACTGTGTAACACAATACCACAACAAACAACACACACACAGACTGTGTAACACAATACCACAACAAACAGCACACACACAGACTGTGTAACACAATACCACAACAAACAACACACACACAGACTGTGTAACACAATACCACAACAAACAACACACACACAGACTGTGTAACACAATACCACAACAAACAACACACACACAGACTGTGTAACACAATACCACAACAAACAACACACACAGACGGACTGTGTAACACAATACCACAACAAACAACACATACACACTGTGTAACACAATACCACAACAAACAACACACACACACACTGTGTAACACAATACCACAACAAACAACACACACACAGACTGTGTAACACAATACCACAACAAACAACACACACACAGACTGTGTAACACAATACCACAACAAACAACACACACACAGATTGTGTAACACAATACCACAATAAACAGCACACACACAAACTGTGTAACACAATACCACAACAAACAACAAACACAGACTGTGTAACACAATACCACAACAAACAGCACACACACAGACTGTGTAACACAATAATAATAATAATGTTTATTTATATAGCGCATATTCCATGCAAACATGCTCACCAGCGCTTTACATTTCGCAAAACAAAAAAATGTTCACAACTACGTATACAATGAGAAAACAACCACCATCAAAGCTACACAAGTAAGAAGATACATCAAAAACCACAGAATATTCAAGTTCAAACACTGACTTACGCAATGAAACAACAACAGACCTTTCGTAATAATAATAATAATAATAATAATGAGCATTTATATAGCGCACAGTCCAAAAAATTGCTTCTGGCGCTTTACAAGTACACACACACACACACAGACACACACACACACACACACACACACACACACACACACACACACGCACGCACGCGCGCGCGCCACGCACACACACACACAAACACACACACACACAACATACACAATTGCAGGTTGTCAATATCATAAGCATAAAGAAGAAGCACCACGAAGAGGAGAAGTCAGCACGAGAACAGATGTGTTTTGAGTGAGGTTTTGAAAGAGGTAATAGACTCTGCGTGCCTGAGAGGAGTTGGTAGGGTATTCCACGTAGTGGGAGCCTGGTAAGAGAAAGATCGTTGGCCATAAGTTTTTGTCCTCACAGAGGGAATGCGGAGAAGTCTAGTGTCAGATGAAGAGCGGAGAGAGCGAGAAGGAGTGTAAATGTGAACAAGTTCAGAGAGGTATTCAGGGCCAGTGCCAGAGACAGCATGGTAGGTCAGTGAAGAAATTTTGTAATCTATCCTGTCTGAGATGGGAAGCCAGTGAAGTGAGTGAAGCAAAGGAGAGACATGTTCAAATTTAGAGGACCTACAAACCAGACGGGCGGCATTATTCTGTATTCGTTGAAGTCTATGTAAGAGATGTTTAGGAAGTCCAACCAAAAGAGAGTTGCAATAGTCAAGTTTAGAGAAGATGAAAGCACAGACTAGAGTTTTAGTAGCGTCAGCAGACAGGAGGTGGCGGACAGAGCTAATCTTCCGAAGTTCAAAGTAAGCACTTCTACAAACATTTGAGATGTGTTGCTGAAAAGAGAGGGTTTGGTCAAGAGTGACCCCAAGACTGCGAACAGCGGAAGAAAAGGGAACTGTGATATTGCCCATTTCAAGAGAAGTGGGCAAAGATGGTTGGCTGAGAAATTTCTTGGGGCAAGCTAGGAGGAGTTCCGTTTTGTCATCATTTAGCTGAAGTTTATTTTGTGTCATCCATACCTTCAGGTCTGAAATGCACCCCTGCGTCCGAGCCATCAGCCCATCAATTTCATCAATGGAAGCCGACTGATGAACCTGAGTATCATCAGCGAAGCTCTCATGTGACATGGCGTGACGACTGATGACATCGGACACAGGTGACGCATACAGCACAAAAAGCATGGGTCCCAGAACAGACCCTTGTGGGACGCCGGAAGACAGAACAGATGGTTCAGAAGAAACACCCTTCACACAGACAGTTTGAGTGCGATCGACTAGATAGGATTGGAACCAACTCAGAACAGAACCACAGATGCCAAAAGAAGTTTGAAGTCTGGACAGAAGGATAGAATGATCAATAGTGTCAAAGGCAGTGGAGAGATCTAAGAGAGCAAGAATGGAAACTCGGTCATTGTCAAGACCGAGAAGAATGTCGTTGACTATCCTCAGGAGAGCTGTTTCAGTGCTGTGTGACTGCCTGTATGCTGACTTGTGTGGATTCAGGAGGTGGTTGTGAGTGAGGTGGTCTAACAGTTGGGAAAGAACGATTTTCTCAAGAACTTTAGAAAGGAATGACAGATTAGAAACGGGTCTATAATTCTTTAAACAGTTCCGATCTAATGATGCCTTCTTTAAAAGTGGCCGAACAATTGCTAACTTAAAGATGGGTGGAAAACAACCAGAGGAGAGAGAAGTATTCATGACGTGAGTTATCTGGGGTAACAAAACATCAAGACAGTCAATGAGACAAGCTGTTGGCACGGGGTCAAGTTCACATGACTTTGGATTACAATTCAGACACATTTTCTTAACAAACTCTTCTGTGACTGGCTTAAAGACATGCAAATTAGGACCACGATATACTCTGTCATCGGGTACACGAACAGGGGGAACAACAGCAGAATCAAGTTTTTCGCGGATCAAAGCAATCTTGCTTGCAAAAAAGTCTGCAAATTTCTGAGGAAGTTCATGCACTGAATAAATTGTTGGAAGAGGAGAAGTGTCTACTTTGCCAAGGATATTGTTTGTGACACCAAATAACTGCTTAGCTGTTGTGCATGCAAGAATCTGTGAGGAGAAGAATGCTGATTTTGTACGATGAACAATGTTAGTCACTTTGTTCCTGGCGAGCTGAAAGATCTGTCTATGAACAGTGAGTCCAGTAGTGCGCCATTGTTTCTCCGCTTTCCTACGCTCACGCTTGGCCTCTAACAGTTCAGGTCCTACACTATTGTACCACACTGTGTAACACAATACCACAACAAACAGCACACACAGACTGTGTAACACAATACCACAACAAACAACACACACACAGACTGTGTAACACAATACCACAACAAACAACACACACAGACTGTGTATCACAATACCACAACAAACAACACACACAGACTGTGTAACACAATACCACAACAAACAACACACACAGACTGTATAACACAATACCACAACAAACAACACACACACAGACTGTGTAACACAATACCACAACAAACAACACACACACAGACTGTGTAACACAATACCACAACAAACAGCACACACACAGACAGTGTAACACAATACCACAACAAACAGCACACACACAGACTGTGTAACACAATACCACAACAAACAACACACACACATAGACAGTGTAACACAATACCACAACAAACAACACACACACATAGACTGTGTAACACAATACCACAACAAACAACACACACACACAGACTGTGTAACACAATACCACAACAAACAACACACACACATAGACTGTGTAACACAATACCACAACAAACAACACACACACATAGACTGTGTAACACAATACCACAACAAACAACAACACACACAGACTGTATAACACAATACCACAACAAACAACACACACCATAGACTGTGTAACACAATACCACAACAAACAACACACACACAGACTGTGTAACACAATACCACAACAAACAACACACAACACAAGACTGTAAACACAATACCACAACAAACAACAACACACACACAACTGTGTAACACAATACCACAAAAACACACAACACAGACTGTAAAAACACAATACCACAACAAACAACACACACAACAAACTGTGTAAACACAATACCACAACAAACAACACACACACAGACTGTGTAACACAATACCACACAAACAACACACACACAGACTGTGTAACACAATACCACAACAAACAACACACACACAGACTGTGTAACAAAATACCACATAAACAGCACACAAAACATACACACACACGATGTGTAACACAATACCACAACAAACAACACACACACAGACTGTGTAACACAATACCACAACAAACAGCACACACACAGACTGTGTAACACAATACCACAACAAACAACACACACACAAACTGTGTAACACAATACCACAACAAATAACATACACACAGACTGTGTAACACAATACCACAACAAACAACACACACACAGACTGTGTAACAAAATCCAACAATAAACAGCACACACACACACTGTGTAACACAATACCACCACAAACAGCACACACACACTGTGTAACACAATACCACAGCAAACAGCACACACATACAGACTGTGTAACACAATACACAGCAAACAACACACACACAGACTGTGTAACACAATACCACAACAAACAGCACACACAGACTGTGTAACACAATACCACAACAAACAGCACACACACACTGTTTACACAATACCACAGCAAACAGCACACATACACTGTTTACACAATACCACAGCAAACAACACACACACACACTGTGTAACACAATACCACAACAAACAACACACACACACTGTTTACACAATACCACAGCAAACAGCACACACACACTGTTTACACAATACCACAACAAACAAACACACACACACTGTGTAACACAATACCACAACAAACAACACACACACAGACTGTGTAACACAATACTACAACAAACAACACACACACACTGTGTAACACAATACCACAACAAACAACACACACACACACTGTGTAACACAATACCACAACAAACAACACACACACACTGTGTAACACAATACTACAACAAACAACACACACACACTGTGTAACACAATACCACAACAAACAATACACACACACTGTGTAACACAATACCACAACAAACAGCACACACACAGACTGTATAACACAATACCACAACAAACAGCGCACACACAGACTGTATAACACAATGCCACAACAAACAGCACACACACAGACAGACTGTGTAACACAATACCACAACAAACAGCACACACACAGACTGTGTAACACAATACCACAACAAACAACACACACACAGACTGTGTAACACAATACCACAACAAACAGCACACACAGACGGACTGTGTAACACAATACCACAACAAACAGCACACACACAGACTGTATAACACAATATCACAACAAACAGCACACACACAGACTGTATAACACAATACCACAGCAAACAGCACACACACACAGACAGTGTAACACAATACCACAACAAACAGCACACACACAGACAGAGTAACACAATACCACAACAAACAGCACACACACAGACTGTTTACACAATACCACAGCAAACAACACACACAGACTGTGTAACACAATACCACAACAAACAACACACACACAGACTGTATAACACAATACCACAACAAACACACACAGACTGTATAACACAATACCACAGCAAACAACACACACACAGACTGTATAACACAATACCACAACAAACAACACACACACAGACTGTATAACACAATACCACAACAAACAACACACACACACAACTGTGTAACACAATACCACAGCAAACAACACACACACACAGACTGTATAACACAATACCACAACAAACAACACACACACAAACTGTGTAACACACATACCACAACAAACAACACACACACAAACTGTGTAACACAATACCACAGCAAACAACACACACACAGACTGTGTAACACAATACCACAACAAACAACACACACACAGACTGTGTAACAAAATACCACAAAAACAGCACACACACACACTGTGTAACACAATACCACAACAAACAGCACACACACACTGTGTAACACAATACCACAGCAAACAGCACACACATACAACTGTGTAACACAATACACAGCAAACAAACACACACACAGACTGTGTAACACAATACCACAAGAAACAGCACACCCAGACTGTGTAACACAATTCCACAACAAACAGCACACACACACTGTTTACACAATACCACAGCAAACAGCACACATACACTGTTTACACAATACCACAGCAAACAACACACACACACACTGTGTAACACAATACCACAACAAACAAACACACACACACACTGTTTACACAATACCACAGCAAACAGCACACACACACTGTTTACACAATACCACAGCAAACAACACACACACACACACTGTGTAACACAATACCACAACAAACAACACACACACAGACTGTGTAACACAATACCACAACAAACAACACACAGACTGTGTAACACAATACCACAACAAAACAGCACACACAGACTGTGTAACACAATACCACAGCAAACAGCACACACAGACGGACTGTGTAACACAATACCACAACAAACAACACACACACAGACTGTGTAACACAATACCACAACAAACAACACACACATAGACTGTGTAACACAATGCCAAAACAAACAGCACACACAGACGGACTGTGTAACACAATACCACAACAAACAGCACACACACAGACTGTGTAACACAATACCACAACAAACAGCACACACACAGACTGTTAACACAATACCACAACAAACAGCACACACAGACGGACTGTGTAACACAATACACACAACAAACAGCACACACACAGACAGGTTAACACAATACCACAACAAACACACAACAGACTGTATAACACAATATCACAACAAACAGCACACACACAGACTGTATAACACAATACCACAGCAAACAACACACACACACAGACTGTGTAACACAATACCACAACAAACAACACACACACAGACTGTGTAACACAATACCACAACAAACAAACACACACACCACAACTGTGTAACACAATACCACAACAAACAACACACACACAGACTGTGTAAAACAATACCACAACAAACAACACACACACAAACTGTGTAACACAATACCACAACAAACAACACACACACAGACTGTGTAACACAATACCACAACAACAACAAACCTCCCCACAAACAACACACACGACTGTATAACACAATACCACAACAAACAGCGCACACACAGACTGTATAACACAATGCCACAACAAACAGCACACACAGACGGACTGTGTAACACAATACCACAACAAACAGCACACACACAGACTGTGTAACACAATACCACAACAAACAACACACACACAGACTGTGTAACACAATACCACAACAAACAGCACACACAGACGGACTGTGTAACACAATACCACAACAAACAGCACACACACAGACTGTATAACACAATATCACAACAAACAGCACACACACAGACTGTATAACACAATACCACAGCAAACACACACACACACAGACAGTGTAACACAATACCACAACAAACAGCACACACACAGACAGAGTAACACAATACCACAACAAACAGCACACACACAGACTGTTTACACAATACCACAGCAAACAACACACACAGACTGTGTAACACAATACCACAACAAACAACACACACACAGACTGGTAGAAAGAAACTCTAGGGAGAGCTAGACAACAGAAGGTCTTCAGAGAAGTAACCCCCTTTAGACAAGTGTTTCGGCCCTGAATTCCTTACACTCTCGGGGGGCCGGGCCACATCCAGGTCATGACTCCAGGTCATGCTGTTGTCTATTTTTTTTTTTTTTTCCCACGCCGGGGATCGAACCTGGGCGATTCTGCGCTTCAGAACTGCGGTACGCGGTTTTACCAATGTGCTAACGGGGCACACATCATCTGTAGGGAATTTAATCCTTATGAAGTTCACTTTTTTCGTTCCTCCTTGCCCAGATCCAGCTTGAGCTCCTTTCTGCTGCCTCTGCCATCGCTTTAAGGGCTCTAGTCCTCTTCTTCCCAGAAATGGCGAGTTGTTTCATGAGATCATAAGCGGAGGTGCCCACAAACCCTCTTGCCCCGACCTCTATGGCGAAGATTTTGACCCGCAGACCTGCTTTCTTCAGGGTGCTGGCAAGACCGGCGTATTTTTCGGTCTTGTAGATATGTGCTTCTTCCATTCTGCTTTCGTATGGCACAGTGAGTTCTATCAGAATCACTTGTTTCGAGGAGTCAGAGTGGAGAGCGATGTCTGGTCTCATGCCTGTCTTGCTGATGACATCTGGGTAATTTCTCCACTCTGGGAGGTCTGCTGTACACTCCCAGTCGACTGCTCCATCCAGAAGACCCTTTGGCAATGTGCTGGTTGTCATAGCACTTTCGGGCCAGACCTGTTTCCCTCCTGCTTTGTAGAACGTTGTCATAGCAATTGGTGCGTTTGGGGTCATGGTTTTTTCGCTAACCACATCTGTGATCACTTTCAGAACTTGGTTGTGCCTCCATGTATACCTTCCTTGGGCTAGCGCTACTTTGCAAGAGCTTAGGACATGTTCCACTGTTTGTTTCTTCTGACAGAGCGGACATGCTGGGTCGTCTGCTTTCCCCCATTTCACTAAGTTTGCATTCGAGGGGAGCAGGTCATATACAGATCTGAGGAGGAAGCTTATCCTTAGAGGAGCCATGTGCCACATATCGTTCCAGCTGAGACTTCTTTGGAGTGCACTGTCCCATGTTGTCCATTGCCCCTGTTGACCTTGCTGGACTGCCTTCTGCACTCTTTTGACATCTTCTTCTTCCTTCAACTCCTGTATGATCATGTCTCTTTTTTCCTTCCCTTTGGCTTTGGACCACCACTGCATTTTTGTTGCTCCCAGTCCCTGTCTGTTGGTTTGCGTGTGTCCAATTATTTCTTTGATGCTGAGGTTTCTCTTGGCATTGTTTACAGCCTCTTGGACTTTCCACTTTCTGCCAGTTCTCAGCTTTGGATGAACTGATCTCACGATATTGTCTTCCGATTCCTCCAGCATGCTCAACAGTCTTGCTTTTCCAACTTTGTATTCCTCCACTATGGATTTGAGAGGTAGCTTCAGCATTGCTTGACGACAGTAGAATGCAACATCAGTGAGACCAGGTGGGACACCGAGCCATTTTCTTGTGTATTTGTTGATTTTGGCTTCCATTGCTTCGACTGTGCTGGTGCAAATGTCATAGATTAGCAGTGGCCACAGCAGCTTTGGTATCAGCATGAACTGTAGACACCAGACTTTGTATTTGCCTGGCAGTCCGCAGTTATCTATAACACTGTATAACACAATAAGACTGTATAACACAATACCACAACAAACACACACAGACTGTGTAACACAATACCACAACAAACAGCACACACACAGACAGTGTAACACAATACCACAACAAACAGCACACACACAGACAGTGTAACACAATACCACAACAAACAACACACACACAGACTGTGTAACACAATACCACAACAAACAGCACACACACAGACAGTGTAACACAATACCACAACAAACAGCACACACACAGACTGTATAACACAATACCACAACAAACAGCACACACACAGACAGTGTAACACAATACCACAACAAACAACACACACAGACTGTATAACACAATACCACAACAAACAGCACACACACAGACTGTGTAACACAATACCACAACAAACAACACACACACACACTGTGTAACACAATACCACAACAAACAACACACACACACTGTGTAACACAATACCACAACAAACAACACACACACAGACTGTGTAACACAATACCACAACAAACAACACACACACAGACTGTGTAACACAATACCACAACAAACAACACACACAGACTGTGTAACACAATACCACAACAACAACAACACACAGACTGTATAAACACAATACCACACAAACAACACACACACAGACTGTAACACAATACCACAAACAACAAACAACAACCACACACAGACTGTGAAATAACACAAATACCACAACAAACAACAACACACACACAGACTGTTAACACAATACCACAACAAACAACACACACACAGACTGTGTAACACAATACAACAAACAACACACACAGACTGTGTAACACAATACCACAACAAACAACACACACACAAACTGTGTAACACAATACCACAACAAACAACACACACACACAGACTGTGTAACACAATACCACAACAAACAGCACACACACAGACTGTGTAACACAATACCACAACAAACAACACACACAAACTGTGTAACACAATACCACAACAAACAACACACACACAGACTGTGTAACACAATACCACAACAAACAGCATACACACAGACTGTGTAACACAATACCACAACAAACAGCACACACAGACTGTGTAACACAATACCACAGCAAACAGCACACACACAGACGGACTGTGTAACACAATACCACAACAAACAACACACACACAGACTGTGTAACACAATACCACAACAAACAACACACACACAGACTGTGTAACACAATGCCAAAACAAACAGCACACACAGACGGACTGTGTAACACAATACCACAACAAACAGCACACACACAGACTGTGTAACACAATACCACAACAAACAGCACACACACAGACTGTATAACACAATACCACAACAAACAGCACACACAGACGGACTGTGTAACACAATACCACAACAAACAGCACACACACAGACAGGTAACACAATACCACAAAAAACACACACACAGACTGTATAACACAATATCACAACAAACAGCACACACACAGACTGTATAACACAATACCACAGCAAACAGCACACACACACAGACAGTGTAACACAATACCACAACAAACAGCACACACACAGACAAGTAACACAATACCACAACAAACAGCACACACACAGACTGTTTACACAATACCACAGCAAACAACACACACAGACTGTGTAACACAAATACCACAACAAACAACACACACACAAGACTGTATAACACAATACCACAACAAACACACACAGACTGTGTAACACAATACCACAACAAACACACACACACAGACAGTGTAACACAATACGACAACAAACAGCACACACACAAGACAGTGTAACACAATACCACAACAAACAACACACACACAGACTGTTTAACACAATACCACAACAAACAACACACACAGACTGTGTAACACAATACCACAACAAACAACACACACACAGACTGTGTAACACAATACCACAACAAACAACACACACAGACTGTGTAACACAATACCACAACAAACAACAACACACACAGACAGTGTAACACAATACCACAACAAACAACACACACACAGACTGTGTAACACAATACCACAACAAACAACACACACACAGACTGTGTAACACAATACCACAACAAACAACACACACAGACTGTGTAACACAATACCACAACAAACAACACACACAGACTGTATAACACAATACCACAACAAACAACACACACACACAGACTGTGTAACACAATACCACAGCAAACAACACACACAGGTGTAATAGCGTCTCCACAGTTACCTTTTCTCTTTGTTTGAATGTCGCATGTAGTTCACTCTTGTGGGATCCGCTCTGATGGTAGTACAAATACATAGAGATAAATAGATAGATAATAGATAGATAGATAGACAGACAGATAGATGGATAGATAGATATAGATAGATAGATAAATAGGTAGATAGATAGATAGATAGATAGATAGATAGATAGACAGATAACCAACTAACCAGCCAACTAGCCAACTGATCAACTAACTAACTAACTAACTAACTGACTGACTGACGAGCTGATTGACTGACCGACCGACTGACTGACTGACTGACTAACTAACTAACTAACTAACGAAATAGACACATAGAAACAATTTTGCTCCCCCCACCCCCCACTGTGTAATGTGTGTGTCGTTTTACCATCAGCGTCTCCTCTCTTTGTGTGTATGAATGAATGAGTGAATGAGTGTGTGTATATGTGTGTGTATGTGTATGTGTGTGTGTGTGCGCGTGCTCGCGCGCGTGTGTGTGTCAACAACCTAGTCCAGTAACTGTTGAACTCTGAGTAAAAAGTAAATTAGTTTATGTTCTTCAACATTATGTGATTATCACGGTGAGCAGTGAGTAAATAGACACTAGACACTATCACGGTGAGCAGTGAGTAAATACACACTAGACTGACTATTATCATGAGATTTGTGTAAAACTAGTAGACAATGTCTGGCTATCATGATGAACGTTGTGTAAAGGAACAACTACTAGACAATATCTATCATGATGAACGTTGTGTAAAGGAACAACTACTAGACAATATCTATCATGATGAACGTTGTGTAAAGGAACAACTACTAGACAATATCTATCATGATGAACGTTGTGTAAAGGAACAACTACTAGACAATATCTATCATGATGAACGTTGTGTAAAGGAACAACTACTAGACAATATCTATCATGATGAACGTTGTGTAAAGGAACAACTACTAGACAATATCTATCATAATGAACGTTGTGTAAAGGAACAACTACTAGACAATATCTATCATGATGAACGTTGTGTAAAGGAACAACTACTAGACAATATCTATCATGATGAACGTTGTGTAAAGGAACAACTACTAGACAATATCTATCATGATGAACGTTGTGTAAAGGAACAACTACTAGACAATATCTATCATGATGAACGTTGTGTAAAGGAACAACTACTAGACAATATCTATCATAATGAACGTTGTGTAAAGGAACAACTACTAGACAATATCTCTCATGATGAACGTTGTGTAAAGGAACAACTACTAGACAATATCTATCATAATGAACGTTGTGTAAAGGAACAACTACTAGACAATATCTATCATGATGAACGTTGTGTAAAGGAACAACTACTAGACAATATCTATCATGATGAACGTTGTGTAAAGGAACAACTACTAGACAATATCTATCATGATGAACGTTGTGTAAAGGAACAACTACTAGACAATATCTATCATGATGAACATTGTGTAAAGGAACAACTACTAGACAATATCTATCATGATGAACGTTGTGTAAAGGAACAACTACTAGACAATATCTATCATGATGAACGTTGTGTAAAGGAACAACTACTAGACAATATCTATCATGATGAACGTTGTGTAAAGGAACAACTACTAGACAATATCTATCATGATGAACGTTGTGTAAAGGAACAACTACTAGACAATATCTATCATAATGAACGTTGTGTAAAGGAACAACTACTAGACAATATCTATCATGATGAACGTTGTGTAAAGGAACAACTACTAGACAATATCTATCATAATGAACTTTGTGTAAAACAACAACAACAAGAAGGAAACATCACCTGACTTTCATAATAAAATTTGTGTAAAACAACTACTAGACACTATCTGTGTGTGTATGCGTGTGTGTGTGTGTGTGTGTGTGTATGTGTGTGTGTGTGTGTGTGCGTCCATGTGTGTGTGTATGTGTGTATGTGTGTGTATGTATGTGTGGTGACCTACCTCAGCTGAGGAGAAGGTGACAGGACTGGGAATGGGATGAAGGGACCAGTCTGTGAGGTCAGCCCTGATGGACGGGTCCTTCAGAATTGTCTTCATGCTGGCACACAGCTTCTCAATCTCCACCTTGACCAACAGTCTCATGTGCTCGGTGCTGGCCATGGTTCTCTTCTGTAGAGCGTCCAGTTTCTGCTTGGTGCTTTTGAAGTGAGCCATCAGCTCCTCGTCTGATAGCGAGCAGTTGTACATGGCCGTCTGTAGGAAACTGGTGCTCTGGTGTAGGAGTTGTTTCAGCCATCTGTGCACACACACACACACACACACACACATACACACACACACATATATACATATAGACACAAACACACACACATACAGACACAAACATACACGCACACACACGCATGACAGTGTTCTGACTGTGCACACATAACAGTGTTCTGACTGTGCATGACAGTGTTCTGACTGTGCACACATAACAGTGTTCTGATCGTGCATGGCAGTGTTCTGACTGTGCACACATAACAGTGTTCTGACCGTGCATGGCAGTGTTCTGACTGTGCACACATAACAGTATTCTGTCTGTGCATGACAGTGTTCTGACTGTGCACACACGACAGTGTTCTGACTGTGCACACATGACAGTGTTCTGACTGTGCACAAATCTCAGTGTTCTGACTGTGCACACATGATAGTGTTCTGACCGTGCACAAATGACAGTGTTCTGACTGTGCACAAAGGACAGTGTTCTGACTGTGCACAAAGGACAGTGTTCTGACTGTGCACAAATGACAGTGTTCTGTTCCACAGTAATGAACCAAACAACACATGCTGCTGTCAATTAATGAATGAAGTTAAAACTGTGTTAGACCTATAACGAAACCATACCATTCCACCGAAGTGAAAAAAAAAAGGAAGACAACAAAGCGCAAGGCACTGTTCCATTGCCTTCTCCCACCTGTACTGTGTGAAATATGACTAAAAACACAGGTAATATTGCATTGCCCTGTCACACCTGTACTGTGTGAAATATGACTAAAAACACAGGTAATATTGCATTGCCCTGTCACACCTGTACTGTGTGAAATATGACTAAAAACACAGGTAATATTGCATTGCCCTGTCGCACCTGTACTGTGTGAAATATGACTAAAAACACAGGTAATATTGCATTGCCCTGTCGCACCTGTACTGTGTGAAATATGACTAAAAACACAGGTAATATTGCATTGCCCTGTCACACCTGTACTGTGTGAAATATGACTAAAAACACAGGTAATATTGCATTGCCCTGTCACACCTGTACTGTGTGAAATGACTAAAAACACAGGTAATATTGCATTGCCCTGTCATACCTGTACTGTGTGAAATATGACTAAAAACACAGGTAATATTGCATTGCCCTGTCACACCTGTACTGTGTGAAATGACTAAAAACACAGGTAATATTGCATTGCCTTGTCACACCTGTACTGTGTGAAATATGACTAAAAACTCAGGTAATATTGCATTGCCCTGTCACACCTGTACTGTGTGAAATATGACTAAAAACTCAGGTAATATTGCATTGCCCTGTCACACCTGTACTGTGTGAAATATGACTAAAAACACAGGTAATATTGCATTGCCCTGTCACACCTGTACTGTGTGAAATATGACTAAAAACACAGGTAATATTGCATTGCCCTGTCACACCTGTACTGTGTGAAATATGACTAAAAACACAGGTAATATTGCATTGCCCTGTCACACCCGTACTGTGTGAAATATGACTAAAAACACAGGTAATATTGCATTGCCCTGTCACGCCTGTACTGTGTGAAATGTAAAACTAAAACACAGGTAAAAATTGCACCACCCTCTCACACTTGTACTGTGTGAAACATAAAACAAAAAACAGAGGTGAATGTTGCACTGCCCACTCACACCTGTGGTGTCTGAAATATAAAACTAAAAAACACAGGTAACTATTGGACTGCCCTCTCACACCTGTGGTGTCTGAAATATAAAACTAAAAAACACAGGTAACTATTGGACTGCACTCTCACACCTGTGGTGTCTGAAATATAAAACTAAAAACACAGGTAACTATTGCACCGCCATGTCACACCTGTGGTGTGTGAAATACAATCCATGGGCTGATCAACCACCTGCACTGAGTGAAAGAAACACCACGTACTGACAGCCCAACTGCTTTAAACAAAACCCCACGTGCCTGTCGTTCACTTGCAGTTGATGATGAACTGCACGGTGCCTGTCCTGTCTAAACTCGTCCTTTAGACTTCTGTTATTTACCTGTAACGTTAATTAACAGTATTATACCTGGCCTGCATAACATGTCTTTCAACCTCTGTTGTTTAACTGTAATGTTAATAGTGTTATATCAGACCTCTGTTATTTACCTGTAATGTTAACAGTGATATAACCTGGCCTCCCTAAACACGTCCTTCAGACCTCTGTTATTTACCTGTTATGTTAACAGTGTTATACCTGGCCTGTGCAAACATGTCTTTCAGACTTCTGTTAATTACCTGTAATGTTGGTTCACAGCATTATGCCTGGCCTGTGCAAATATGTCTTTCAGGCCTCTTAGAACCTTCTCATAGTCCTCAACGATGTAGCGAGGGTCGGAACTGAAGTGAGTCTGAGCGTTCATTGCCGACATGAAGAAAGCCTGGCTGGGTTCGAACTTGGGCCACACATCTTTCAGTTTCTGCAGGGCGTTGTCCCGCACACTATGCCGTTGTTCGGGGGGCACCTGGTCCCAGCGGTTACACACAAACATGGCGGTGGAGGGGTCAAAGAGTTCCGAAGTCTTGTCCTGTTCGTTATATTGCAGTATGGCCCGTAGAAAGTCCAGCAGCTGTTCCAACAGTTTGTCACATCACACATCACATATCACTTATCATACACGTCATATATCATTTATCATATATCACACATCACACATCACATATCACTTATCATACACGTCATATATCACACATCACATATCACTTATCATACACGTCATATATCACACATCACATATCACTTATCATACACGTCATATATCACACATCACATATCACTTATCATACACGTCATATATCACACATCACATATCACTTTCATACACGTCATATATCATATATCACACATCACATATCACACATCACATATCACTTATCATACACGTCATATATTTATCATATATTATCATAAATATACTACATACTTCACATATCACATCACATATCATACTTCAATATCACACATCACATATCATACTTCACATATCACACATCACACTTCACATATCACACATCACATATCACACTTCACATATCACACATCACATATCATACTTCACATATCACACATCACATATCATACTTCACATATCACACATTACATATCACACATCACGTATCACACTTCACATACCACATATCATACTTCACATATCACACGTCACACATCACATATATTACTTCACATATCACACGTCACACATCACGTATCACACATCACGTATCACATATCACACATCACGTATCACATATCATACTTCACATATCACACATCACGTATCACATATCATACTTCACATATCACACATATATCACACTCCACATATCACACGTCACATCACATATCACACATCATACGTTACATATCACATATACTTGACACATTTTACACATCACACATCCTACATTAAACATCACATATCACATTGCATTCACATATCACACAGCACATCACACTTCACAAATCACACACACACACATCACATATCATACATTCACATATCACACATTACATTCACATATCACACATCACATATAACACATCACATATCACACATAACATCATACATCACATTACATATCATATATCACACATCGCATATCATACATCATAAATCGTACATCATACGTCACACATTACACATCACGCACACATTACACATCATACACATTACACACACATCACACGATACACATACTACGTAGTATTGTAGTCAACAAACATGACATTTTACAACGATCTACTGTGTCTGTAAACACGTTAACACGCAGGTCATTTTACAATGATCTCCTATGTCTCTGTACACATTTTAACACATAATTCATTTTACAATGATCTCCTATGTCTCTGTACACATTTTAACACATAGTTCATTTTACAATGATCTCCTATGTCTCTGTACACATTTTAACACATAGTTCATTTTACAATGATCTCCTATGTCTCTGTACACATTTTAACACATAGTTCATTTTACAATGATCTACTACGTCTTTGTAAACACTTTAACACACAATTCATTTTACAGTGACGTACTATGTCCCTGTAAACATTTTAACGCGTCATTTTACAGTGATGTACCATGTCTCTGTAAACATTTAACACACGTCATTTTACAGTGACCTACTGTGTCTCTGTAAACATTTAACACACGTCATTTTACAGTGACCTACTATGTCTCTGTAAACACTTCAACACACGTCATTTTACAGTGACCTACTGTGTCTCTGTAAACACTTCAACACGCGTCATTTTACAGTGACCTACTGTGTCTCTGTAAACACTTCAACACGCGTCATTTTACAGTGACCTACTATGTCTCTGTAAACATTTAACACGCGTCATTTTACAGTGACCTACTATGTCTCTGTAAACACTTCAACACATGTCATTTTACAGTGACCTACTGTGTCTCTGTAAACATTTAACACACGTCATTTTACAGTGACCTACGATGTCTCTGTAAACACTTCATTTTGTTATGTTTGTTTTACTTATTATCTAAACTGGCAATTCTTATTCACTAAATGACTTATTGATTATTAACTTATTGGCCACAAATCAGAGTGAGAATAGGTGGTCTGTGTTATGCAGTTGATGTCAAAACTTACCCGATCATCATGCAATCCTCCAGCATTATCGGTCTTGATTAGGTACAGGTAGGCGGCAGCACTGTGCCTTTTTACGTAATCCATTGTGCATGACGTCATGGCCTCGTTTTCACCGATGCCTGGCGTGTCCACCAATGTCACACCGCTCTGTCGGCCAATCAAATCAAAGACTTATGTTGGTGATCACCGCTCTTTCTCTCTTGATTTTTTTTTAAAACATTTGTCTGTCTTTCAGTCATACACACATACAACACCTTCTGAACTTCTTCTTACACACACACACACACACATACAGAGAGAGAGAGAGAGAGAGAGAGAGAGAGAGAGAGAGAGAGGAGAGAGAGAGAGAGAGAGAGAGAAACACACATACATACACACACACACAGAAACACATACACACACACACACAGAAACACACACACACACACACAGAAACAGAGAAACACACACACACACACACACCTGAAGCACCACGGCAGGTAGATGAACATGGATGGCATGTATATCCAGGCCTTTTTCCCGAACAGCCAGGTTTCGCTCAGCTACTATGTTTTCCAGCCAGGCCTTGGTGTCTTCAGCGTTCTGGAACTGGTTATTTTGGCGCCGGCCGTCCTTGCTGACAATCTCAGCACTGAAGGTACAGGAGTGTTGCAAGACACAGACGGCCGCTGTACAACTGAAGATGGAGGTGGGTAGGACGTCCATACCCAGCAACAGGTTGAGGAAGGTGCTCTTGCCGGCGTTGGTTTCACCTAGTTAGAGTTATCACACCTGTTAGTGTGTGTGTGTGTCTGTGTGTGTGTGTGTGTGTGTGTGTGTGTGTGTGTGTGTGTCTGTGTCTGTGTGTGTGTGTGTGTGTGTGTGTGTGTCTGTGTATCATGTGTGTATGTGTATGTGTGTGTGTATGTGTGTGTGTATGTGTATGTGTGTGTGTGTGTGCGTATGTGTGTGTGTGCGTGTGTGCGTTATAGAGACAGAAATGTGCTGTTGGCCATGCTGGTGTCGCCAGGTTAAAGTCATTATGTCTGAAAGGTATGGTGGTGGTCATTGATTAAAGGTCTGTTCATTTGAGTCATATTAGATCGAAACAAAAACAAACAAGAAAAGAAAATAGAAGCAAAAATAAAAAAAGAAAACAAGAAAAAGAAAAGAAAAAAAAAAAGAAAAAAAAAGAAAAAGAAAGAAAAGTTAAAGACTACAAAGGTGTGGGGATGGGGGACAGGGTGCAGATGGAGGAATGGCGAATGGAGTTGTTTATGTCTGGTCAGTTTTGAGAAAGAAGGAAGGAAAAGACAAATGTAAGAGAGGAGGGGGCGAAAAGCTAACAAATGAAGTTATCTACCATAACTCAATATTTAGTCAATCAACTAGTTACACGTAACAAGTTATCTACCATAACTCAATATTTAGTCAATCAAACTAGTTAATTGTGACATAGTTATCTACCATAACTCAATGTTTAGTCAATCAACTAGTTAACACGTAACAAGTTATCTACATAACTCAATTATTTAGTCAATCAACTAGTTACACGTAACAAGGAACAATAATTATAACGATTTGTAATAATTTAGCTGTCGGACCTTTGATAGGCTGGACACAAAATTCCTTGGTAACGATTTTTAATTTTATACATGTCAGAATATTGTCAGTGTGTGGTGTGTGTGTGTGTGTGTGTGTGTGTGTGTGTGTGTGTGTGTGTGTGTGTGTGTGTGTGTGTGTGATAGTGATGTACTGTGTGTGATTATGTGATATGTTACAATAATATATAAACAATATCAGTGTCATTTCCTGTCATATACTTACAAGAATTATAATAAACAATAATCAGTGTCACTTTTACTTGTCATATACTTACAAGAATTATAATAAACAATAATCAGTGTCATTTTGACTATCAGATTAATAAATAGTTACATGAATTATTAATATAAACAATAATCAGTGTCACTTTGACCTGTCATGTAATTACAGGAATTATAATAAACAATAATCAGTGTCACTTTGACCTGTCATGTAATTACAGGAATTATAATAAACAATAATCAGTGTCATTTTGACCTGTCATATAATTACAGGAATTATAATAAACAATAATCAGTGTCACTTTGACCTGTCATATAATTACAGGAATTATAATAAACAATAATCAGTGTCACTTTGACCTGTCATGTAATTACAGGAATTATAGTAAACAATTGTTAGTGTCACTTTGACCTGTCATATATGATATAATTACGGAATTATAGTAAACAATAATCAGTGTCATTTTGACCTGTCAATAGTGTCATATAATTTCGGGGACGATGAGCAACATCACTTCTTTCAGATATACCAAGGCATAATGCGGAGTGTAACGGACTTGGTTTCAAAACTTTTTTTCAGATCAATACTATCAAAATTTTGAAATAAGATAGAATATAGAATGAAAAAACAAGAGTCATCTTTGGAGCCACAAAAGACAACCCAACAGAGACTATATGGTACCCGCTTGACCTTCTTTGAATACAGTCAAGACATAAAAGAGAACAAGTAAAGTTATATTTCAGGCCTTGTTGGTGAAGAATCTATTCAGCGCTTGTGTGAACTGACACAACTCTAAGAGACAAGAGAATGGGAAAATATCTAAACAGTTGCTTTCCAAAACCTATGTAAAAAAGAATCACACCAAAAACATCTGGGGAGACACTGTCATGAATAATCAGTAGGTAGAGCTGATGCAGAAAGTGAACAACTCATTGAGCAAATGAGAGTGAAACCCACAGATGTGATCACGTACAGTAGTGGCTCAGTCACCAATCACAAACCTAAATAGTAAATGGAGCTACATTGTCAAACAGAATGGAAACATCATACATGAAGGAAATGCTACACTACATACTGTATAATAATAATAATAATATTCATTTGTATAGCGCACATTCTATATAAAAACATGCTCACCAGCGCTTTACATTTCGCAAGAAAGGCAAAAGGTGATTAAAAAATGTTCACAATTACATACACAATAAGATAACAACAAACATTAAAGCTATACAAGTAAGAAGACACATAAGAAACCACAGAATATTAAAATTTAAACACTGACTTATGTAATGAAGAAAGATTAACAGATTTTTCATATGAATAAAGAGGCATACTGTGTTTATATATTGCTGCGTGTGTGTGCTTGCGTACGTGTGTGTACGTGTGTGTGTGTGTGTACGTGTGTGTGTGTGCGTGCGTCTGTGTTGCTGTGTGCATGTGTGTATGTAAGAATGTGTGTATGTGTGTGTGTGTGTGTGTGTGTGTGTGTGTGTGTGTGTGCGCGCGCGCGCGGTGTGCTATGTTTGCATGCGTGTGTGTGTGTTTGTGCATGCAATAGTTGTACATAAAATTATAATCAATATTTTGAATGAAGATAAAAACAGAAAATTTCTAATTCATATACAGGAAAAACATTATAACTTCAGTATTACAGCATTAATACCTTGACAATCAAAATTACCTCACAAATTATAAACTATTCGCATACCATACATCACAATTTACATACAAAGATTAAAAAAAATTCTTAAAGTATTTCAGTCTCTTTCCCACTCAATTTCTCCCCTATCCCTCCCTCAGCTGTACACATACAGTGAGACACACACATGCTTACTCATGCACACACACACAGTGACACACACACACACACATACACATACACAAATGCACGCACACACACACCTCGCTCTATTATCTATAGGCCCTTATACAAAATACTGTTATACAGGCAGGAGAGATTAGTCTGATGACAGACTTGCAAACTAAGGCTCTTCAGGTTAGATGAGTTTGATTACTTTGAAAGAGGTGGGTTTTCAGGTGCCGTTTGAAGGTTGAGAAACACTTAGTTTTTCTGAGAGACAGTGGTAGAGCGTTCCATACATTTGGGCCAAAGACAGAGAAAGACTTTTTACCAAAGGTGTCTAGAGAGAAGCGAGGAACAGTCAACAGTGAGGTGTCAGAAGAGCGGAGTGTTCGAGAAGGTTTGTAACCCTGCAGAAGGTTGGCAGGATAGGATGGCATGTTCTCGTGATAGATACACTGAAAGCAGAGACAGGCAACTTTATATTGAATCCTAGCCTTTACCGGGAGCCAATGAAGTGTTCTAAGCAGAGATTTTGCACTCTCACGCCTGGGCTTGTGGAGAACAAGGCGAGCCGCATGGTTCTGTATGCGCTGAAGTTTAAATAGTCGATTGTCATGGAGACCTGCGAATAGAGAGTTACAATAGTCCAGTCTAGATAGTATGAAAGAGACAGCAAGCTTGTTCAGTAAGTTGTTGGCAGCATCAGTGGAATGGAAGGAGCGAATCTTACCTATTCTGCGTAGCTGATAGTGCAGAGTACGGCACAACTGTTATGACATGGGCTTCCATAGACAGTGTTTCATCCAGGTAGAAGCCAAGGTTTCTAACAGTTTGTGAGAAAGATACATCACAACCAGAGATAGACATGGGGGCATGAGTAACCTGATTGACCTTTGACTTAGTACCAGTAACAATAAGCTCAGTTTTATCATTATTCATCTTCAGTTTGTTTTCACTCATCCACTTGGAGACATCCTCTATACAGTCTCTCAGACTGCACGCAAGAGCATCAAAATCTGATGGGGCAGAGGAGCTATGCAGCTGTGAGTCATCCGCAAAGTGGTATGAGTGATCTGACTGATGAATGATAGTGCTGAGAGGTTGTGTGTACATAGTGAACAGGACAGGTCCCAAGACAGAACCTTGTGGGACACCACATTTCAGCACAGATGGATTTGATTTGTGGCCAATGACAACAGACTGGGTACGGCCAGTCAAATAGGAGGTAAACCAGTCCAGAACCTTTCCAGAACAGCCAAAAGTGGTACGCAACCGCGTTATGAGGATGCTATGGTCTATGGTGTCAAATGCTGCTGACAAGTCAAGCAGTGATAAGATAGACACACTCCCATTGTCTGAAGCCTGAAGGAGGTCATTGACCACACATAATAAAGCGGTTTCTGTGCTATGGCACTTACAGTAGGCTGACTGGAATGGCTCTAGCAGGTTATGAGATTCCAGATGCTGCAGAAGCTGTTCTAGTACAATACGTTCTAACACCTTTGATAGGAATGGTAGATTGGAAACTGGACGATAATTCTTCAAGCAGTCTGGGTCGAGATTTGCCTTCTTCAGAAGGGGCTTGAAAAGAGCGTGCTTAAAACACTGAGGCACAACACCAGATGACAAGGACATATTCATAATATCTGTGACAATTGGAGTAATTTCATCTAGACAATCAAATAGGATAGAGGCAGGGATAGGGTCAAGGTCACAGGACTTCTTTGGCATTTTCTTCAGTATCTCTCTCACACAACCCTCAGACATAAGCTCAAAATTTTCTAGCTGTATACCAGAGAACACAACAGCATCAGTGGGGCATAGTGTATCTGGGTCAAAGCTGCTTCTGATCCGTTCAATCTTTCCAACAAAAAATTCATTGAATTTATCAGGAAGAGACCTGGGGGGATGTTAGAAGGAAGCACAGTATAATACCACAACTTGCAGTCTAACACTGGAAACTGGGGCTTTCACGATGCTGTAAAACGGTTATCTTCATTGGATGATGAAATAAATGAAAGTCAAGCTTTCATCCGGATTGACTTGATGAACTTACTTCAGAATGTGCACAATGCAGAAGGAACCCCAGACTGGCAACGAGCGATTATCAATCCATAAAACCACATGCATCTGCTGTCCCAGACACTCTGGTGCTAAGGGAAATGAGCGTGTGAAAACTTGCAGGTACTGCCATTATAACAAAAACATTCTCCATCTTGGAAAGTCCGAAATCCTTAGACACTTAAACGTATGCTTTCGCGAACATGATGTGCTGAGGCTGGTGACATCTCTCATTTTGTCTCGTCTTGATTACTGTATTGCTCTCCTTACTGGACTGCCAGCTTCTTTTCTCCTGTGTTTGCAACGCATACAAAACATAGCTGCTCGTCTTGTCCTAAAAAAGAAAACGTTTGACTACATCAGTCCTCTCCTTCGCTCTCTTCACTGATTGCTAAAAAGAATTGAATATAAACTGGATATCATGTGTTACAAATCTATTTCACCAGTCTGCTCCATGATGTATGTACAACATCAACATCAAGCGCTCAGCTTCAGACACTCTTTCCCTTCAGGTCCCTGGATTTAAACTATCAAATGTTGGCCAGCGTTCTTTCGCTGTCTCAGGGCCGCTCTGCCTTAGCCTAACACCTACCTTTTCTGCTTTTAAATCCAGTTCAACAACACACCTCTTTTCGCAAGAATGAATTCTACAACTGCTTCTTTTCCTCAGTCTGTGTATTAAATATTGTAAGGAGGTCCTTGTGGATTGTATGCGTATGCCTGGTGTGTGAGTGCGATCTGATTTGAATTGTTAAGATTAGGCGCCGTATAAATACTGTAATTATTATTATTATTATTTATTACTGGAGGGATTGGGATGGGGAGGCAATAATTAATCATGTTGGTGGGCAGATGAAGTATTGTATCGTATTGATTGGGGGGTGGGGGTGTAGATATCTGTGATGTGATTGTATTGGACATTGGTGACGTCAGTTTATACCAGGCGTTGGCTGTGTTTTGATCTGTTTTTGTTTGTTTTTATATCACAGACTGAGATATACATTTCACTACACTGTACTAGATTGTTCCACTAACAGACTGATCAAAGGATAAGATAGAAAACCCAGACACCAGGTAAGATCTCAAGACCTTGCCAACACAGAGGGCTACGTACAGGCTTACGACATATGCCATGATCAGTTTGGACCTGATCCATCAAATGGCATCAATAGTGTCAGTGTATTATGGAATGTATTCTGTCCACGGAGATGTTATTTGATAAACTACAACTGAACTTTACTCTTCGAGAGATAAACTATTTTGCAGGTAAACCTCTGTATGGGTCTGAGGGGTGCACACTACTGCCCCACTGAGAGGGGTGCACACTACTGCCCCACTGGGGTTGCACTAGCCTACTGAGGGTGCACACTACTGCCCTACTGAGAGGGTGCACACTACTGCCCTACTGAGAGGTGTGCACACTACTGCCCTACTGAGAGGTTGCACTACTGCCTATGAGAGGGGTGCACACTACTGCCCCACTGAGAGGGTGTGCACTACTGCCCACTGAGAGGGTGCACACTACTGCCCACTGAGAGGTGTGCACACTACTGCCCTACTGAGAGGTGTGCACACTACTGCCCCACTGAGAGGTGTGCACACTACTGCCCCACTGAGAGGTGTGCACACTACTGCCCACTGAGAGGTGTGCACACTACTGCCCCACTGAGAGGTGTGCACACTACTGCCCCACTGAGAGGTGTGTTGCCTACTATGTACTACTGCCCCACTGAGAGGTGTGCACACTACTGCCCCACTGAGAGGTGTGCACACTACTGCCCCACTGAGAGGGATGCACACTACTGCCCCACTGAGAAGGGTGCACACTACTGCCCTACTGAGAGGGGTGCACACTACTGCCCTACTGAGACGGGTGCACACTACTGCCCTACTGAGAGGGGTGCACACTACTGCCCTACTGAGAGGGGTGCACACTACTGCCCTACTGAGAGGGGTGCACACTACTGCCCCACTGAGAGAGGTGCACACTACTGCCCTATTGAGAGGGGTGCACACTACTGCCCCACTAAGAGGTGTGCACACTACTGCCCACTGAGAGGTGTGCACACTACTGCCCCACTGAGAGGGGTGCACACTACTGCCCTACTGAGAGGGGAAGAAAATTACCGGGGGTACTTGACATACGTGGGTAAATGAGTGGGGAGAGATTTTAAAAGATCCTGTCAATACCTCCTGCTATGCTATTCACTGTTATCTCAATGCTCTCCCTCTTCTTTAGACTCAACATGAGTGTAAGTGTGTGTGTGTATGTGTGTGTGTGTGAGTGTGTGTGTGTGTGTGTGTGTGTGTGTGTGTGTGTGTGTGTGTGTGAGTGTGTGTGTGTGTGTGTGTGTGTGACAGAGGGAGACAGAGAGAAAAAGAGAGAGGAGAGAAGGAGAGAGAGAGAGAGAGAGAGGAGACAGAGAGAGAGAGAAAGAGAGAGAGAAAGAGAGTGAGAGAGAAAGAGAGAGAGAGAGAGAAAGAGAAAGAGAGAGAGAGGGAAAGAGAGAGAGGAGAGAGGACAGAGAGAGAAAGAGAGAGAGAGAAGGAGAGAGACAGAGAAGGAGAAAGAGAGAGAAAGAGAGGAAGAAAGAAAGAGAGAGAGAGAGAGAGAGAGACAGAGAGAGAGATCGGAATCCAATGTTTTGCTGTAGTAACAAGCAGTAACACGTAGTAAACATGTTATGACAAGGGCACAAGTATACAGTGTTTACAACAAACCGATAGTTGATGTGTGAACTTACTGTATAGCACTTAACAAGTCACGACTAAAGCAAGCCATTGCTTCGTATAACTACACGAATAACTTTCTCACGCTGTCAGAGATAAAGACAGCGGACAGAGAGAGAGAGATAGGGGGGAAGGGGAGTGAGAGAGAGAGAGAGAGAGAGAAGACAGACAGACAGACAGAGAGACAAAGAAACAGAAAGAGGGATAGAAGGAGAGGGAGAGAGACAGATAGAGAGACAGACAGAGAGGGGGGGGGGAGTTACCTGCCACAATAACGGAACACTGTGACGTCATCAAATTGTGACGTCGGTGCTGGATTTGCTGCACCAGAGGGGTTTTGCTGTCAGTGGCCCCAGAGTCAATTCTAAGGGCGTGGTCCAGTGTGTCGGACAGTCCGCTCATGGCCTGTTGCACACTGTCCAGTAAGTGGTCCAGTGTGTTACGTGTGTTGTCAAGTGACTCGCTGTGTCGCGTCCCGAATTCCCTCTGTAAAATGAAGGTCAGAATTATAGACTCCTGTTAGGTGAAGGTCAGAGTTATAGACTCCTTCTGTAAGGTGAAGGTCAGAGTTAAACTCTCCTGTTGTAAGGTGAAGGTCAGAGTTACACTCTCCTGTTGTAAAATGAAGGTCAGTTATAGACTCCTGTTGCAAGGTGATGGTCAGAGTTACAGACTCCTTCTGTAAGGTGAAGGTCAGAGTTAGAGACTCCTGTCATAAGGTGAAGTTCAGAGTTACACCCAGAATGAGTGCACAGACACCCAGAACGGGTGCACACACACCCAAGACAGACAGATTGAAGACAGACAGGAAGAGTACTCAATTAACCCAAGATAAATGCACGTACATCCAGGATGAGTGCACATCTTCCCAGCATCAATGCACATACACGCAAGATGGGTACACATACACCCAGAATTAGTACAGACACATCCAGGATGATTGCACATAGTGACATACATCCAGAACGAGTGCACATACACCCAGAGTGAGCGCACAGACTCCCAGAATGAGTGCACGTACACCCAGGAAGAGTGCACGTACCCAGGATGAGTGCACATACACCCGATACACCCAGGATGACTGCACGTAACACACATCCAAAATGATTGCACAGAAACCCAGGATGATTGCACATAGACCCAGGATGACTGCACATAGACCCAGGATGACTGCACATAGACCCAGGATGAGTACACATACATCCAGGATGAGTGCACGTACATGCACATCCAGGTTGAGTGCAAATACACCCAGGATAAAAGCACACCCAGGGTGAATGCAATTACAGAATGACTACACAGCCAGGATGGGTGCACACCCCAGGAAGAGTGCTCACAAAGCCAGGATGGTGCACACCCCAGGAAGAGTGCTCACACAGCCAGGATGGGTGCACACCCCAGGAAGAGTGCTCACACAGCCAGGATGGGTGCACACCCCAGGAAGAGTGCTCACACACCCAATGTGTTCTCACAACCAGGATGAGTGAACACCCAAGAAGAGTGCTCACATAGCCAGAATGAGTGCACATACAGGAAGAGTGCTCACACACCAGGATGAGTATATGTACATCCAGGAAGAGTGCTCACACACACAAGATAAATGCACACCGAGGGTGACAGCACACTCAAAATGAGTGCACATACACACACGCACATACACACAGCATGAGTGCACATACAAGATGAATGCACACACACACACCCAGGACAAGTGCACACCAGGGATGAGTGCACGCACACACTAAGGGTGGGTGCTCTCCCATGATAAGTGCTCATACAGGATGAGTGCTTGCCAAAGACTAGTGCACTGCACCCCCAGTATGAGTGCACACACTCCCAGGATGAGTGCACATCCGGGAGGGCTGCCTCCTGCAAAGCTGGAAATGAGAGAGACAAGCTGTCCCTGTGTGACCCCCCTGTGATCCACAAGGTGCAAGCCAAACATCTAAACAGATCAGTCTGCATTGTCATCATCATCATCATCATCAGGTGCCCTGCCACTTGGCGTTGCGATCATGGACTTCCATCTATCTCTATCTCTTGTTGCCCCAAGCATCTCTTCCACCCTCCTCGTCTTCAGCCACTCCGCAAGTCCATCTAGCATTTTCTCCCTGGGTCTACCTGGTGCTCTCTTTCCCTCCAGCTTTCCCATTGTGACCAGGTGCTCCAAATCCCCCTTCCTCATAAAATAGCTTATAAATGTTGCCTGTCTTTTCCTAATCTTCCTTATGAGTGATCTACTTGTGTCTGCCTCCATCAAGACTGTCTCGTTTGTTTTCTTTGCTGTCCATGGAACTCTCAACATTCTTCTTAGAAAACCACATCTCGGCTGCCTCAATCTTGCTCTGGCTTTGCTTGCTGACTGTCCACGCCTCACATCCGTACAACAGTATTGGTTTCTATATAACATTCAATGATTCTCTTCCTGATGTTAATTGATAGGCATTTGTTAGTAAGAATGCTTGTCATCTTCTTGAATGCTGTTTTGGCTTGGCCGATTCTGCCGGCTATTTCCGATGTGCATCTGCCGTCTGGTGAGATGACCATTCCCAGATATCTAAACTTATCAACCTGTTTCAAAGTTGTGCCATTTGCTGTTATTTTGCATGAGGGGATTTCATGTTTTTTTTTTACTGATTACCATGACTTCAGTCTGCTTGCTATTTAGCTCCAACCCTCTATTTTTGCTTTCTATTTCTAGTATATTCACAAGGTTTTGTAGGTCCCTTTCATTTTCTGCAATTGGCATGGTGTCATCTGCGTATCGAATGTTGTTTATCATTTTCCCTCCAACCTTTAATCCAGGGTCTTCTTCTAGGTTTCTCATGATGTTTTCGCTGTAAAGTGAAAACAGATCTGGTGACAAAACACAACCCTGTCTGACTCCTCTTTTGATGTTTTGGAAAGAGCTTATAATATTATTGTTTTCTTTTCTCATTGCAGCTGTTTGTTCCAATACGTATTCCTGGTTATTCGTAGATCTTATCCATCAACATTGAGTCTCTCCAGTTGGTTGATCAATTCTTCATGTCGTACCCGATCGAAAGCCTTGGTATAGTCAACAAAGCATAAATACAAATCCTTATTCATCTCAATTGACCTCTCTATGGTAGTTCTTAGGATGTATATATGGCATTAATAGTTCCTTTCCCTTCCACAAATCCACACTGTTCTTCTGCTATTTCTCTTTTGATTCTATTCCTTGTCCTCATCATGATTATTCTTAACACGATTTTTGTTACATGACTCATTAAACTGATTGTGCGATGGAGTTCGCATTCTATAGCCCCTGTCTTCTTTGGAAGTGCAATGAAAATTGATTTTGACATATCTTTGGGGATTTGTCCAGTGTCGTAAATTTCATTTAGGAGGACTGTTATTTTTGCTATGCCAAATTCCTCCAGGACTTCAATCATCTCTGTAATAATGTTGTCTGGTCCTGGGGCTTTTCCTGGTTTCATCTTTTTCAGTGCTGCTCTAACTTCATCTTTCATTATGGGTGGTCCTTCAAAGTTCTTTTTTATAATGTATTCTTCGTTTCTGTCATCCTCAAAAAGCTCTTTAATGCACTCTCCCCATCTGTTCAGTATTTTGTCTTTTTCCATGATAAGCGTGCCATCTTTCGATTTTAAGCAACCAGTTGATGTGCATGTATTTTTCCTGTGGACAATTTCTTCAATACGTCTGTACATACCCTGAAGATCCATTTTGTGTCGGTTTTCTATCTCTTTGCATTTTGTGTTCAGCCAAGCTTCCTTAGCTTCATTGCACCTACACCTGATTTTCTTTGTTTATCTTCCTGAATATCTCCTCGTTTCTCTTAGTCTTTCCCCTCCTCCTTTCCTCCATCAAGCCCAAAATTTCATTAGTCATCCAGCTCTTTTTTGCTTTTCTATCTGCCCTCGGAATTTCTTCACAAGCTTCATTTATCGAATTTCTCAACTTTGTCCATTGTTCCTCACTGTCACCAACGTCTTCCAGAGCACTGAATCTGTTTTGAACATGTACATTAAATTTTTGACGTATCACTTCATCTGTCTTTAAGAGTCCAAAGTTTAGTCTGTTTCCTTTTCCTCAATTTCAGCCTAAACCTTCCCACTACAGGATTGTGGTCACTTTTGCAGTCTGCGCCTGGTAGTGTTTTTGCTGACAGTAAAGAATTTCTAAATCTGTTGTTGATCAGGATGTAGTCAATCTTGATCAGGATGTAGTCAATCTGATTTTTGGTATTATGTACTGGACTCATCCATTTTCTTCTGTTAGGCTGCTCAAACCAGGTGTTTCCTACTATGAACAGGGTTAACTCCCTTAGCCTTACTCTCTCCCGAGATGTCCACAAGGCAGTGGAGCTATTTACCCATAGCTTGTGGATCTGGTTCGTGGGCATCAGGGCATATCCACACGCCGGTGGGCCTGCATGCCGCACGTCTGGGGGCCAGACCTCCTCTGAGTCTGCATTGTCACCAACCATTAACTCATTAGCGACATTTGATAAATGATCACTATGTAAGTGTACCCATGTGTGTGTGTGTGTGTGTGCGCGCGCGCGCGCGAATGTTTGTGTGTGTGAGTGCGTGAGTGAGTGAGTGTGAGTGTGTGTGTATGTGTGTGTGTGTGTGTGTGTGTGGTGAGAGAGAGAGAGAGAGAGAGAGAGAGAGACAGAGACTCATCTCAATGTCATAATAACAGCCCTTACGAGGGTTTGATGCCGTATCATCCTGTATGTGTGTGTGTGCGTGTGTGTGTGTGTGTGTGTGTGTGTGTGTGTGTGTGTGTGTGTGTGTGTGTGTGTGTGTGTGTGTGTGTGTGTGTATGTATGTCTGTGTGTGTGTTTGTGTTGACACCCACCTCAATGTCAAAGTAACGTCCCTTGTGCAGTTATGATTTAGTATCAGTCTCTCCCTGAACTGTTCCACATTGTTACATCCAGTGAGAGACACACGGTGTTTACGGGCCAGGCTGAAGATCTGACCGGCCCCCATCTTTTTCACCTCGTCCACATCCACTTCTTCCATGGCACCACCCTCACTCATCCTGCCTGGCTTCCACTGCTTGTCTGTCTGTCTTCGATTTGTCTGTTTGTCTGTCTGTCTTCAGTCAGTCTTTCTGTCTGTCTTCAGTCAGTCTTTCTGTCGGTCTTCAATTAGTCTTTCTGTCGGTCTTCAATTAGTCTTTCTGTCTTCAATTAGTCTTTCTGTCTGTCTTCAATTAGTCTTTCTGTCTGTCTTCAATCTGTTTTCATTTAGCCTGTCTCCGTCCAGTCTCTCTGTCTTCAATCAATCTGTCTTCAATCTGTCTGTCCTCAATCTGTTTGTCTTCATTCAGTCTGTCTGTAATTCTATCTTCAATCAGTCTTTCTGTCTGTCTTCAATCTGTTTTCATTCAGTCTGTCTTCGTCCAGTCTCTGTCTTAAATCAATCTTCTTCAATCTGTCTGTCCTCTATCAGTCTATCTTCAGTCTGTCTTCATTCAGTCTGTAATTCTATCTTCATTCAGTCTGTCTTCATTCAGTCTGTAATTCTATCTTCAATCAGTCTGTCTTCAGTCAGTCTGTCTGTCTTCAACTTATCTGTCTGTCTATTTTCAATCAATTAGTCAACTGTCCTCTGTCAGTCTGTCGCTAGCGAGGTACACAGGACACAAAAGCCACAATGCTTGGAGAGATGTGAAGGAGCCAGTGCCTGAGTTCAATGTCAGAGAGAAATGGAAGAGAAAAACAGTGCCAGTGTTGTTTCTGTGTTTGACTATATTTCAATTCATTGACACAGTTGGCTGTGATGACACCTCGTCTCTGGATGACTGGGCAGGCTGGTTGGCTGATTGGTTGGTTGATAGGAAGAATGGCGACTGTGCGCTAGTTCTTGGGCTGGATGATTTGCTGGTTACTTGATGGACTGGTTGATAGGTAGGCTGGTTGGCTGGATTAACTCCGGTTGCAGACTACAATAAGAAAAGGTTCTATGAGTCATGACGTGAGTGGTGAACCTGAAACAGCACACGAACACATCAGCAACATGGCCAGGATTGGAAGCACAGGATAGGAAGAGAGAAAAGAAAGGAAGAGGAGGAGGAGGAGAAGGTGGAGGAGGAAGAGGAGGAGGAGGAGGAGATGAAGAAGAAGAAGAAGAAGAAAGATGATAATAATGAGGATGGTGATGGTGACGATGACAACAAGGCTGATGATGATGATACGAACAATGACGATAGCAATAATCACGATGACCGAATGCTTAAAAACAGACAGACAGAGCGAGAAATAAACCCAGGTAAGAACATCTTGCACCCAAAACATCAATGACCTCATTTTCAAAGTGACGAGAAAAAAAAATTTGGTTCAGCTGCATACCTGCAGGTTTACACATCATTCGTTTGCTGTTTTTTAAGTACAATTTCTGCCTGTAGCATCTGTGGTCGATGCAAGTATAACCATCCAGAACCAGCAACAAGTAACTTAGTAAGTCACAAGACAGGACGACAGTTAAGTCCCTTGACGATAATAAAACCACCCAGAACCAGCGACAAGTAAGTCACAAGACAGGAAGACAGTTACGTCCATTGACGATAATAAAACCACCCAGAACAAGCAAATGGCAAGACAGGAAGACAGTTACGTCCATTGACGATAATAAAACCACCCAGAACAAGCAAATGGCAAGACAGGAAGACAGTTATATCCTTTGTTGATAAGAGCTATATCTTCCACGCGTTTTGCATGATTATGACTGTGAACATGGAAAGACCTGCGGACATCAGCAAATCTTTGAACAGTGTCACATTGACTTTGAAAACTGACTGACCTTTCAACACTGAGTGACCTTTGAACATTGTGCTAACATTGCCTGACCTTTCCACATTGACCTTTGAACATTGACTGACCTTTCAACATTGTGTTAACATTGCCTGACCTTTCCACATTGACCTTTCAACACTGACTGACCTTTCAACATGAACTTTTGAACATCGACTGACCTTTGAATGCTGACTGACCTTTGAATGCTGACTGACCTTTGAACATTGTGTACACGTCAACTCTGTGTTAGTGTGTGTGTGTCCAGGTGAACTGACAGAGTGTGTGTATGCGTACGCGCAAATGTGTGTGTGTGTGTGTGTGTGTGTGTGTGTGTGTGTGTGTGTGTGTGTGTGTGTATTCGCGCGCGCGCGCGTGCAGGTCAACCGATTGTGTGTACAAGTCAGCTGTATGTATAGGCTAAGTGTGTGTACAAGTCAGCTGTATGTATAGGCTAAGTCAGTAAGTGTGTGTACAAGTCAGCTGTAAGTATAGGCTAAGTGTGTGTACAAGTCAGCTGTATGTATAGGCTAAGTGTGTGTACAAGTCAGCTGTATGTATAGGCTAAGTGTGTGTACAAGTCAGCTGTAAGTATAGGCTAAGTGTGTGTACAAGTCAGCTGTAAGTATAGGCTAAGTGTGTGTACAAGTCAGCTGTAAGTATAGGCTAAGTGTGTGTACAAGTCAGCTGTATGTATAGGCTAAGTGTGTGTACAAGTCAGCTGTATGTATAGGCTAAGTGTGTGTACAAGTCAGCTGTAAGTATAGGCTAAGTGTGTGTACAAGTCAGCTGTAAGTATAGGCTAAGTGTGTGTACAAGTCAGCTGTATGTATAGGCTAAGTCAGTAAGTGTGTGTACAAGTCAGCTGTAAGTATAGGCTGTGTGTGTACAAGTCAGCTGTATGTATAGGCTAAGTGTGTGTACAAGTCAGCTGTATGTATAGCTAAGTGTGTGTACAAGTCAGCTGTATGTATAGGCTAAGTGTGTGTACAAGTCGACTGATTGCAGACAGATTTATTATTATTATTTATTACCTGACTAACGCTTACAAGAAGGAAGCAACACTAGCAGTGTAGTGTTCACCTGTCACTAATCTCCACACTGCTTACACTGTTGGGTGACTGTGGCACAGTAACCGCTCAGCCGATAAGGCGGGTGGAGTGGGAACACTGGCGTTAAATCACAACCGGACCCCCGCAAATACCTGTGATGCCTACAGACTTCCGCACCCTCCGCTCACACCACTCCTACACTAATTCCCCTCACGCTGGCAGGTGCAGGCGTGCATCCGATTGGCTATGACTAAATATCAGGCACGTGGCACGTGGCCCAGGGTAAAGCGAGGGGAATTCCCTTCCATGCCCGGCGCTGGTGATAGCACTGCCGCTTTTAGTTAATCCCACCCCACCCCCCAACCCCCTGTCTGCCCCTCCTGTTTTGTTTTGTTGTTGTTGTTGTTGTTGTTGTTGTTTTTCAGTCTGCACTTCCGTCGTCTTGGTCATGTTCCCAAGAACTCTGCCTCGCTCTTCTTTCTCAGAAAACACACACAGGGTCCTGACCTTTCCCTTCCATCCCTTACCTTCCCCCCCCCCCTTTCTATATGTTGTGCCAACCACCTCTCTCCTTCCCCCTTCACCCTTCAAGGGTACTGTCTCATGTAAGTTATTGACAGTGTTGTAATGATATTATTGTCAGATTGTTGTCCGTGTTGTAATGATATTATTGTCAGGTTGTTGTCCGTGTTGTAATATTATTGTCAGGTTGTTGTCCGTGTTGTAATATTATTGTCAGGTTGTTGTCCGTGTTGTAATGATATTATTGTCAGATTGTTGTCCATGTTGTAACGATATTATTGTCTGATTGTTGTCCATGTTGTAATGATATTATTGTCAGATTGTTGTCCGTGTTGTAATGATATTATTGTCAGGTTGTTGTCCGTGTTGTAATGATATTATTGTCAGATTGTTGTCCGTGTTGTAATGATATTATGTCAGTTGTTGTCCATGCTGTAACGATATTATTGTCTGATTGTTGTCCGTGTTGTAATGATATTATGTCAGGATGTGTCCGTGTGGTAATGATATTATTGTCTGATTGTTGCCCAGGTTGTAATGACGTAGTTATCAGTGTTGAATGATGTAAACGTCAGCATTGTAACGATTTCAATGTTAGTGTTGTAATGATGTAATTGTTGTCAGTGTTGTAATGATGTAAATTATTGTAATTGTTGTCATGTTGTAATGAAATTACTGTCACTTGTAATGATGTCATTGTCAGTATTGTAATGTTGTAAGCGTTAGTGCTGTTTGATGTAATTGTTGTCAGTGTTGTTATAATGTAACGATGTAACTATCAATGTTGGAATAATGTAACTATCAATGTTGTAATGATACAACTGTAAGTGTTGTAATGATGTAACTGTCAGTGTTGTAATGATACAACTGTCAGTGTTATAATGATGTAACTGTCAGTGTTGTAATGATGTAACTGTCAGTGTTGTAATGATACAACTGTCAGTGATGTAATGATACAACTGTCAGTGTTGTAATGATGTAACTGTCAGTGTGTAATGATGTAACTGTCAGTGTGTAATGATGTAACTGTCAGTGTTGTAATGATTAACTGTCAGTGTGTAATGATGTAACTGTCAGTGTTGTAATGATGTAACTGTCAATATTGTAATGATGTAACTGTCAATGTTGTAATGATGTAACTGTCAGTGTTGTAATGATGTAACTGTCAGTGTTGTAATGATGTAACTGTCATGTTGTAATGATGTAACTGCAGTGTTGTAATGACGTAACTGTCAGTGTTGTAATGATGTAACTGTCAATATTGTAATGATGTAACTGTCAGTGTTGTAATGATGTAACTGTTAGTGTAGTAATGATGTAACAGTCAGTGTTGTAATGATGTAACTGTCAGTGTTGTAATGATGTAACTGTCATTGTTGTAATGATGTAACTGTCAGTTGTTGTAATGATGTAACTGTCATTGTTGTTACGATGTAACTGTCAATGTTGTAATATGTAACTGTCATGTTGTAATAATGTAACTGCTCAGTGTTGTAATGATGTAACTCTCAATGTTGTAATGATGTAACTGTCAGTGTTGTAATGATGTAACAGTCATGTTGTAATGATGTAACTGTCAATGGTGTAATGATGTAACTGTCAGTGTTGTAATGATGTAACTGTCAGTGGTGTAATGATGTAACTGTTAGTGTAGTAATGATGTAACTGTCAGTGTTGTAATGATGTAACTGTCAGTGTTGTAATAATGTAACTGTCAATGGTGTAATGATGTAACTGTTAGTGTAGTAATGATGTAACTCTCAGTGTTGTAATGATGTAACTGTCAATGTTGTAATGATGTAAATCAATTGTGTATTGTTGCAAGTGTTAGTGTTGTAATAATGTAACTGTCAATGTTGTAATGATGTAACTGTCAATGTTTTGATGATGTAACTGTCAATGTTGTAATGATGTAACTGTCATGTTGTTATAATGTAATGGTCAGTGTTGTCAATGTTGTAATATGTAACTGTCAGTGTTGTAATGATGTAACTGTCATTGTTGTTACGATGTAACTGTCAATGTTGTAATATGTAACTGTCAGTTTGTAATAATGTACCTCTCAGTGTTGTGATGATGTAACTGTCATTGTTGTTACGATGTAACTGTCAATGTTGTAATATGTAACTGTCAGTGTTGTAATAATGTACCTCTCAGTGTTGTAATGATGTAACTGTCAATGTTGTAATGATGTAACTGTCAGTGTTGTAATATGTAACTGTCAGTGTTGTAATAATGTACCTCTCAGTGTTGTAATGATGTAACTCTCAATGTTGTAATGATGTAACTGTCAGTGTTGTAATGATGTAACTGTCAGTGTTGTAATGATGTAACTCTCAATGTTGTAATGATGTAACTGTCAGTGTTGTAATGATGTAACTGTCAGTGTTGTAATGATGTAACTGTCAATGGTGTAATGATGTAACTGTCAGTGTTGTAATATGTAACTGTCAGTGTTGTAATGATGTAACTGTCAGGTTGTAATGATGTAACTCTCAATGTTGTAATGATGTAACTGTCAGTGTTGTAATGATGTCACTCTCAGTGTTGTAATGATGTAACTCTCAATGTTGTAATGATGTAACTGTCAGTGTTGTAATGATGTAACTCTCAATGTTGTAATGATGTAACTCTCAATGTTGTAATGATGTAACTCTCAATGTTGTAATGATGTAACTGTCAGTGTTGTAATGATGTCACTCTCAGTGTTGTAATGATGTAACTCTCAATGTTGTAATGATGTAACTGTCAGTGTTGTAATGATGTAACTGTCAGTGTTGTAATGATGTAACTCTCAGTGGTGTAATGATGTAACTGTCAGTGTTGTAATGATGTAACTGTCAGTGTTGTAACTTTGTAAATGTCAGTTTGTAATGATGTAACTGTCAGTGTTGTAATGATGTAACTATCAGTGTTGTAACTTTGTAAATGTCAGTGTTGTAATGATGTAAATGTCAATGTTGTAATGATGTAACTGTCAGTTGTAATGATGTAACTATCAGTGTTGTAACTTTGTAAATGTCAGTGTTGTGATCATTGTTGTAGGTTGTTGTCCGTGTTGTAATAAACGATGGATATAATTATGATAATGCTGCTCTGTCTGCTGATGAAATCATTACATTACTATAGTGGAGAGAGGGAGTGATAAAACGGATGCCAAGTCGGGGACAACGGTACACACATACACCAACCCCACCCACCCACACACGCACGCACACACACACACACGCGCACGTACGCAAGCACGCACGCACACACATTGATAGACATGCATACACATGCACGCGCGCACACACACACACACACATATATAATATATATATTATATATATATATATATGTATTTATATATATGTATTGACAGGAGTGTATATACACACACGCGCGCACGCATCCTCCCCCCCCCCCCCCACTATGTGCTTACATGTAGATGTACACGTGTTGCATAGATTGTTCCTAGCTGACATGACTATGAAATGTTGTTTTGTATTGCTTTGTTGACATTATTATTACTTTTTGTCATAATCGAGCTCCACTGAGACACACTGGTTCTGTAAGGGAAAGACCGGTGTTTGTGAAGCAGATCATTAGGTCACAGTATACATGTATATTTTAGACCAGGAAACTAACAGAATATGAGTCAGTGAGCCACGAGAATGACAGAACATAGATCAATAGGCGGTGAAAAGGACGGACTTTAGATCAGTAGGCCATGAAAAGGACAGAATGCAGTTCAATAGGTCATGAAAAGGACAGAAAGTTCAATAGGCCATGAAAAGGACATATATAATCAATAAGTAATTAAAAGGACAGAAATGCAGATCAATAGGCCATGGAAAGGACATACATAATCAATAAGTAATTAAAAGGACAGAATGCAGTTCAATAGGCCATGGAAAGGACATACATAATCAATAAGTAATTAAAAGGACAGAATGCAATTCAATAGGTCATGAAAAGGACATACATAATCAATAAGTAATTAAAAGAACAGAATGCAGTTCAATAGGTCATGAAAAGGACAGAATGCATGCATTCAATAGGTCATGAAAAGGACAGAATGCTGTTCAATAGGTCATGAAAAGGACAGAATGCAGTTCAACAGGTCATGAAAAGGACAAAATGTATGCATTCAATAATCAATAAGTAATTAAAAGGACAGAATGCAGTTCAATAGGTCATGAAAAGGACAGAATGCATGCATTCAATAGGTCATGAAAAGGACAGAAGGCATGCATTCAATACGTCATGAAAATGACAGAAAGTAAAGTATTAGGTCAAGTAAATGACAAAAATAATCAATAAGTAATAAGTAGGACAGAATGCAGATCAATAGGCCTGATGTAATCAATAATAAATAGGACAGAATTCAGTTCAATAGGCCATGAAAAGGACATATATAATCAATTAGTAATGAACAGGACAAAATGCAGTTCAGTAGGTCACGAAAAGGACAGAAAGTAAACAATAGGCCGTGAAAAGGGCAGAAAGTAAACAATAGGCCACGAAAAGGGCAGAAAGTAAACAATAGGCCACGAAAAGGACAGAAAGTAAACAAAAGGCCATGAAAAGGGCAGAAAGTAAACAATAGGCCATGAAAAGGACAGAAAGTAAACAATAGGCCATGAAAAGGGCAGAAAGTAAACAATAGGCCATGAAAAGGACAGAAAGTAAACAATAGGCCACGAAAAGGACAGAAAGTAAACAATAGGCCATGAAAAGGACAGAAAGTAAACAATAGGCCATGAAAAGGACAGAAAGTAAACAATAGGCCATGAAAAGGGCAGAAAGTAAACAATAGGCCATGAAAAGGGCAGAAAGTAAATTATTAAGTCATGAAAAGGACAGAATACAAGTCAATAGGTTATGAAAAGGACAGAATGTAAATCAAGAGATGATGAAAAGGACAGAATGTAAATCAACAGATGATGAAAAGGACAGAATGTAAATCAACAGATGATGAAAAGGTCAGAATGTAAATTATTAGGTCATGAAAAGGACAGAATATAAGTCAATAGGTTATGAAAAGGACAGAATGTAAATCAACAGATGATGAAAAGGACAGAATGTAAATCAAGAGATGATGAAAAGGACAGAATGTAAATCAACAGATGATGAAAAGGACAGAATGTAAATCAAGAGATGATGAAAAGGACAGAATGTAAATCAACAGATGATGAAAAGGACAGAATGTAAATTATTAGGTCATGAAAAGGACAGAATATAAGTCAATAGGTTATGAAAAGGACAGAATGTAAATCAACAGATGATGAAAAGGACAGAATGTAAATCAACAGATGATGAAAAGGACAGAATGTAAATCAACAGATGATGAAAAGGACAGAATGTAAATCAAGAGATGATGAAAAGGACAGAATGTAAATCAACAGATGATGAAAAGGACAGAATGTAAATTATTAGGTCATGAAAAGGACAGAATATAAGTCAATAGGTTATGAAAAGGACAGAATGTAAATCAACAGATGATGAAAATGACAGAATGTAAATCAACAGATGATGAAAAGGACAGAATGTAAATCAACAGATGATGAAAAGGACAGAATGTAAATCAAGAGATGATGAAAAGGACAGAATGTAAATCAACAGATGATGAAAAGGACAGAATATAAATCAACAGATGATGAAAAGGACAGAATGTAAATCAACAGATGATGAAAAGGACAGAATGTAAATCAACAGATGATGAAAAGGACAGAATATAAATCAACAGATGATGAAAAGGACAGAATATAAATCAACAGATGATGAAAAGGACAGAATGTAAATCAACAGATGATGAAAAGGACAGAATGTAAATCAAGAGATGATGAAAAGGACAGAATATAAATCAACAGATGATGAAAAGGATAAATAGAATGTAAATCAAAAATAAGTTATGAAAAGGACAGAATGTAAATCAATAAGCCATGAACAGGACAGAGATAGATCAATAGGCCATTAAAAGGACAGAATTTAGATCAATAGGTCATGAACAGGACATAATTCAGATCAGTAGACCACAAAAAGAACAGAATGGGGATCAATAGGGCCATGAAAAGAACAGAATGTAAATAAATAGGCCATGAATTGTGAAAAGAACAGAATGTAAATAAATAGGCCATGAATTGTGAAAAGAACAGAATGTAAATAAATAGGCCATGAAAAGAACAGAATGTAAATAGACCATGAAAGAACAGAATGTAAATAAATAGGCCATGAAAAGAACAGAATGTTAATAAATAAATAAATAGACCATGAAAAGAACAGAATGTAAATAAATAAATAGGCCATGAAAAGAACAGAATGTAAATAAATAAATAGACCATGAAAACAGAATGTAAATAAATAAATAGACCATGAAAAGAACAGAATGTAAATAAATAAATAGACCATGAAAAGAACAGAATGTAAATATAAATAGACCATGAAAAGAACAGAATGTAAATAAATAGACCATGAAAAGAACAGAATGTAAATAAATAGACCATGAAAAGAACAGAATGTTAATAAATAGACCATGAAAAGAACAGAATGTAAATAAATAAATAGACCACGAAAAGAACAGAATGTAAATAAATAAATAGGCCATGAAAAGAACAGAATGTAAATAAATAAATAGACCATGAAAAGAACATAATGTAAATAGACCATGAAAAGAACAGAATGTAAATAGACCATGAAAAGAACAGAATGTAAATAAATAGGCCATGAAAAGAACAGAATGTAAATAAATAAATAAATAGGCCATGAAAAGAACAGAATGTAAATAGACCATGAAAAGAACAGAATGTAAATAAATAAATAGACCATGAAAAGAACAGAATGTAAATAAATAAATAGACCATGAAAAGAACAGAATGTAAATAAATAAATAGGCCATGAAAAGAACAGAATGTAAATAAATAAATAGACCATGAAAAGAACAGAATGTTAATAAATAAATAGACCATGAAAAGAACAGAATGTAAATAGACCATGAAAAGAACAGAATGTAAATAAATAAATAGGCCATGAAAAGAACAGAATGTAAATAAATAAATAGGCCATGAAAAGAACAGAATGTAAATAAATTAATAGGCCATGAAAAGAACATAATGCAAATTAATAGGTCAAGAAAAGAACAGAATGTAATTTGTAAATATATTAATACTAATAATAGGCCATGAAAAGGACAGATTAATAGACATCAGAAAACAGTATTATTTAGTCATATCAAAGGACAGACAATTATGTAGATGTACCAAAAGACAGTCTATCATATAGATATTTCAAAGGAAATACTTTCATGTAGACATACCAGAGGATAAAAGTATAAAAGGACACATTATTCTGTAGATGTAGCAAAGGAAAAAAGTGTAACAGGACAAACTATTACGTAGAGATATCAGTGGACAAAAATATCAAAGGACAAACTGTTAATAGTGTTACGTAGATATATCAAAAGACAAAAATATGAAAGGGCAAACTATTATGTATATGTAGAGATATACAAGTACAGACCACTGTGTAGATAAACAAACTTTTCAATGAATTAAGCTGTTTTGCTTTTATAGATCAACAGGCTCTAAAAACGAGTTTTGTCTATAAGACCATTACGCCCTAACATAGCTGGATTTGTATAATACATCTTAGGTCCTTCATAAGACAGACATGTTTTGTATGGACCATTAGGCCTTGACTCAGATGGACTTGTATTGTATAATACATCTTAGGTCCTGAATATGACAGGCATGTTTGTATTGACAGTTAGGCTCCGATATAGATGGACTTGTATAATAATAATAATAAATTACAATATTTATATAGTGCAAAATCTTGATAAAATCAAATCTAAGCGCTGAAACAGACACACACGCATGCACGCACACACACGCATGCACACACACACACACACACACACACACACACGGCTATAAATGGGGAGAAAGAATAAAAGCAATGGAAAATTACAGAGAGCATATTATATACAATTATATATTACAATGTGATTCCCCTCCGAGTGGAGACAGGCTGCAGAGGGGATTGAGTGAGGTCAGGATTTTATGCACCTACCAAACCATGTACAATACATGGTAGGTCCATTATAAGACAGATATGTTTTGTATTGATCATTAGGCCCTAAGACAAATGGACTTTATCAGCATGCTTTGTACTGACAATTAGGACCTAACACAGATAGACTTGTACTATACAATATAACAAAATAATTGTAATACGACAGACATGTTTTGTATAGACCAAAAGGCCCTGAAACAGATTATGATTCTTCTTCTTATTGTTTAAAGCCCACCAGACTGCAGAGAGCCATATCAACTTATCAAGGCTATAACCATTTCAACACGTACACAACATCTGGTTGGAGAAAATACAGCCAGATAAGAAAATTAAATACAATGCATGCGCGCACATATTCTAAGGATATGCCCCTGGCATTGATCATTTCGTCGAATTTATCACCACAGAATTTCAAAAAACAAACTTAAACACAAATGTGGACATAACTAAGAACACCAAAGCATACATAATGACAGACCAATGTTCAAAACTTGCTCCTGCACAGCACATTTCCTTGGAGCCAAACATGCAGTCAGTACATGTACCCAATTATCAATTCTAAGAGAAAGTGTGTAAGGCTTTATGGAAACAAACAGGGGAATGGACCAGCAAGGCAGAAAATGATAGGAAGAACTTCAAGAAGTCATAGAAAGTAAAGGAGGAAGGATCCTAGAAACAAAGAGAACGACAGAAAAGAGGTCATTTCAAATTCAAGCACAGAATTTCTCGAAGGTCAGGATACTATTTACACTGAAAGAGCCCCCGGCATTTCACAGAGGACCCCTGACATGGATGGACCTGTACATTTCAACAACTCTAAGACACCCAGACTGGTTAGTGCTTTGAACACAAAAATGGTAAAACAGAGGGACCTGTACATTTCAACAACTCTAAGACACCCAGACTGGTTAGTGCTTTGAACACAAAGATGGTAAAACAGATGGACTTGTACATTTCAACAACTCTAAGACACCCAGTCTGGTTAGTGCTTTGAACACAAAGATGGTAAAACAGATGGACCTGTACATTTCAACATCTCTAAGACACCCAGACTAGTTAGTGCTTTGAACACAAAGATGGTAAAACAGATGGATTTGTACACTTCAACAACTCTAAGACACCCGGAATGTTTGTGTCAGTCAGTGTGTTTATGAACGAAGACACACAAAGATATTGTTTTGTGACAATCAGTGTGATGATGAGTGAAGACACACAAAGATATTGTTTGTGTCAGTGTGGTGATGAGTGAACAGGCACACAAAGATAGTGTTTTGTATCAGTGTGATGATGAGTGAAGGCACACAAAGATAAGATAGTGTTTTGTATCAGTCAGTGTGATGATGAGTGAAGACACACAGAGATACTGTTTTGTGTCAATCACTGAATCAGTGTGTTTATGAACGAAGACACACAAAGATAGTGTTTGTTTTGTGTCAGTGTGATGATGAGCAAAGGCACACAAAGATATTGTTTGTGTCAGTATGGTGATGAGTGAAGGCACACAAAGATAGTGTTTTGTGTCAGTATGATGAGTGAAGGCACACAAAGATAGTGTTTTTTGTCAATCAGTGTGATGATGAGTAAATGCACACAAAGATAGTGTTTTGTGTCAGTGTGATGATGAGTGAAGCCACACAAAGATAGTGTTTTGTGTCAGTCAGTGTGATGATGAGTGAAGGCACACAAAGTGTTTTGTGTCAGTGTGATGATGAGTGAAGCCACACAAAGATAGTGTTTTGTGTTAGTCAGTGTGATGATGAGTGAAGGCACACAAAGATAGTGTTTTGTGTCAGTCAGTGTGATGATGAGTGAAGGCACACAAAGATAGTGTTTTGTGTCAGTGTGATGATGAGTGAAGGCAGACAAAGATAGTGTTTTGTGTCAGTGTGATGATGTGAGAAGGCACACAAAGATAGTGTTTTGTGTCAGTCAGTGTGATGATGAGTGAAGCCACACAAAGATAGTGTTTTGTGTCAGTCAGTGTGATGATGAGTGAAGGCACACAAAGATAGTGGTTTGTGTCAGTGTGATGAGTGAAGGCACACAAAGATACTGTTTTGTGTCAGTGTGATGATGAGTGAAGGCACACAAAGATAGTGTTTTGTGTCAGTCAGTGTGATGATGAGTGAAGGCACACAAAGATAGTGTTTTGTGTCAATCAGTGTGATGATGAGTGAAGGCACACAGAGATAGTGTTTTGTGTCAGTCAGTGTGATGATGAGTGAAGGCACACAAAGATAGTGTTTTGTGTCAGTCAGTGTGATGATGAGTGAAGGCACACAAAGATAGTGCTTTGTGTCAGTATGATGATGAGTGAAGGCACACAAAGATAGTGTTTTGTGTCAGTCAGAGTGATGATGAGTGAAGGCACACAAAGATAGTGTTTTGTGTCAATCAGTGTGATGAGTGAAGGCACACAAAGATAGTGGTTTGTGTCAGAGTGATGATGAGTGAAGGCACACAAAGATAGTGTTTTGTGTCAGTATGATGATGAGTGAAGGCACACAAAGATAGTGTTTTGTGCCAATCAGTAGGTGACGAGGCAGACTCATAAAGTGTTATGTGGCAATCAGTAGGTGATGAGGTCAGACACACACAGTGTTATGTGGCAATCAGTAGGTGATGAGGTCAGACACACACACAGTGTAATGTGGCAATCAGTAGGTGATGAGGTCAGACAGTGTTATGTGGCAATCAGTAGGTGATGAAGTCAGACACACAGTGTTATGTGGCAATCAGTAGGTGATGAGGTCAGACACACAGTGTTATTGTGGCAATCAGTAGGTGATGAGGTCAGACACACACACAGTGTTATGTGGCAATCAGTAGGTGATGAGGTCAGACACATACAGTGTTATGTGGCAATCAGTAGGTGATGAGGTCAGACACACACAGTGTTATGTGGCAATCAGTAGGTGATGAGGTCAGACACACCACACAGTGTAATGTGGCAATCAGTAGGTGATGAGGTCAGACACACACAGTGTTATATGGCAATCGGTAGGTGTTTAGTTGTCTGTGCAGATTGTGAAAGACATAACGCTTGAAGGCGCCTTCCTTTGGACAGGGAAGGGGTGAAGTGAAGGAGGGAGGGAAGAAGGGAGGAGAGATAATATACCGATCGGAACGAAGGGCCTGATTGGCATGATCATAACTCGGGAAGACAGATATCAATGTCAGGCTGGCACACACTGCTTGCCTATCTTTTGACACATCATTGGCATAACACTGAATCTTCAACCACCATCTCTGCCCCCCACACATAGACACACACACACTCACACATACACACACACACATACATATATATATATATTATATATATATATACAAGTATATATATATATATGAATATATATAATATATATACGAATATATATATATATACATATGTATATATTATTATATATACATGTATGTGTCATTGTCACATTGTGTGTGTGTGTGTCTGTGTATATATACACACACATACTGTACACACACACACACAATCATACCCCATAGATACCATCATCACAACCCCATAGATACCTGTGTTCTGTTGTCACATCACCCATCATCACACCTATAGATACCTGTGGTCTGTTGTCACATCACCCATCATCACACCTATAGATACCTGTGGTCTGTTGTCACATCACCCATCATCACACCTATAGATACCTGTGTTCTGTTGTCACATCACCCATCATCACACCCCATAGATACCTGTGGTCTGTTGTCACATCACCCATCATCACACCCATAGATACCTGTGGTCTGTTGTCACATCACCCATCGTCACACCTATAGATACCTGTGGTCTGTTGTCACATCACCCATCATCACACCCCATAGATACCTGTGTTCTGTTGTCACATCACCCATTGTCACACCCCATAGATACCTGTGTTCTGTTGTCACATCACCCATCGTCACACCCCATAGATACCTGTGGTCTGTTGTCACATCACCCATTGTCACACCCCATAGATACCTGTGGTCTGTTGTCACATCACCCATCATCACACCCCATAGATACCTGTGGTCTGTTGTCACATCACCCATCGTCACACCTATAGATACCTGTGTTCTGTTGTCACATCACCCATCGTCACACCCCATAGATACCTGTGTTCTGTTGTCACATCACCCATCATCACACCCCATAGATACCTGTGGTCTGTTGTCACATCACCCATCGTCACACCTATAGATACCTGTGTTCTGTTGTCACATCACCCATCGTCACACCCCATAGATACCTGTGGTCTGTTGTCACATCACCCATCATCACACCCCATAGATACCTGTGTTCTGTTGTCACATCACCCATCATCACACCCCATAGATACCTGTGGTCTGTTGTCACATCACCCATCGTCACACCCCATAGATACCTGTGGTCTGTGGTCACATCACCCATCGTCACACCTATAGATACCTGTGGTCTGTTGTCACATCACCCATTGTCACACCCCATAGATACCTGTGTTCTGTTGTCACATCACCCATCATCACACCTATAGATACCTGTGGTCTGTTGTCACATCACCCATCGTCACACCTATAGATACCTGTGTTCTGTTGTCACATCACCCATCATCACACCCATAGATACCTGTGGTCTGTTGTCACATCACCCATCGTCACACCCCATAGATACCTGTGTTCTGTTGTCACATCACCCATCCTCACACCCCATAGATACCTGTGTTCTGTTGTCACATCACCCATCATCACACCCCATAGATACCTGTGTTCTGTTGTCACATCACCCATCATCACACCTATAGATACCTGTGGTCTGTTGTCACATCACCCATCGTCACACCTATAGATACCTGTGGTCTGTTGTCACATCACCCATCATCACACCCCATAGATACCTGTGGTCTGTTGTCACATCACCCATCATCACACCCCATAGATACCTGTGGTCTGTTGTCACATCACCCATCGTCACACCTATAGATACCTGTGTTCTGTTGTCACATCACCCATCATCACACCTATAGATACCTGTGTTCTGTTGTCACATCACCCATCATCACACCTATAGATACCTGTGTTCTGTTGTCATATCACCCATCATCACACCCCATAGATACCTGTGTTCTGTTGTCATATCACCCATCGTCACACCTATAGATACCTGTGGTCTGTTGTCATATCACCCATCATCACACCCCATAGATACCTGTGGTCTGTTGTCATATCACCCATCGTCACACCTATAGATACCTGTGGTCTGTTGTCACATCACCCATCATCACACCTATAGATACCTGTGTTCTGTTGTCACATCACCCATCATCACACCCCATAGATACCTGTGTTCTGTTGTCACATCACCCATCATCACACCCCATAGATACCTGTGGTCTGTTGTCACATCACCCATCATCACACCCATAGATACCTGTGTTCTGTTGTCACATCACCCATCATCACACCCATAGATACCTGTGGTCTGTTGTCACATCACCCATCATCACACCCATAGATACCTGTGTTCTGTTGTCACATCACCCATCGTCACACCTATAGATACCTGTGTTCTGTTGTCACATCACCCATCGTCACACCTATAGATACCTGTGTTCTGTTGTCACATCACCCATCGTCACACCTATAGATACCTGTGGTCTGTTGTCACATCACCCATCATCACACCCCATAGATACCTGTGGTCTGTTGTCACATCACCCATCGTCACACCTATAGATACCTGTGGTCTGTTGTCACATCACCCATCGTCACACCTATAGATACCTGTGGTCTGTTGTCACATCACCCATCGTCACACCTATACTGGCTATAGATACCTGTGTTCTGTTGTCATATCACCCATCGTCACACCCCATAGATACCTGTGGTCTGTGGTCACATCACCTACCTTCACATAATACATATTGTGTTTACGGTGAGATATAGCAATAGTGGCCCATCTCTGGTGTTGGGAACAAATCTGCTGGTACTCACTGAGTCATAGCTTGGTGGTGGTAGTCACTGAGTCATAGCTTGGTGGTGGTACTCACTGAGTCATAGCTTGGTGGTGGTAGTCACTGAGTCATAGCTTGGTGGTGGTAGTCACTGAGTCATAGCTTGGTGGTGGTACTCATTGAGTCATAGCTTGGTGGTGGTAGTCACTGAGTCATAGCTTGGTGGTGGTACTCATTGAGTCATAGCTTGGTGGTGGTAGTCACTGAGTCATAGGTTGGTGGTGGTAGTCAGTGAGTCTTAGCTTGGTGGTGGTAGTCACTGAGTCATAGCTTGGTGGTGGCACTCATTGAGTCATAGCTTGGTGGTGATGGTCACTGAGTTATAACTTGGTGGTGATGGTCACTAAGTCATAGCTTGGTGGTGATGGTCACTGAGTCATAGCTTGGTGGTGATGGTCACTGAGTCATAACTTGGTGGCGGTACTCATTGAGTCAGATTTATGTCAGTACTTATGAACTCATAACTTTGTGGTGCTAGTGGTACTCAATAAGTCGTAACTTGGTGGTGTTCATTGAGTCACAGCTATTTGGTGCTCATTGAGTCAGGTCTTGATGGTGCCCCTTAAGTCACGGTTTAGTGATCAACGCCATAATAATCGTGGAAATAGGAAGATTTCAAGTGGACACACTTAAAGACAAGGGAATAGAAGGCGGTTTCAACATGCTTAGTAACACACTGTTAGAACGACAAGTACCAGCCAATCTAATTAATATTGTGTGCTGCCAGTTTTTGAAAGTCGATACTTGACGTCGCCGTACATATCTACTTTAATAAGTAACAGACTGTCCACCACCACCTTTCTCACCCCCATCGCCCAAAATCAATCTAGAACTTTAAGGTGTCAGCTTAGTCCACTGCTTTTATCCAGCCAGTATGTGGCTGGCCAAAATGACGTTTTATGTTAGTCCAGTCTATGTAATCAGCAGTATTTGGATTGAAAAGATGACGATTTAAGTTAGTCCACTCCTTTTACTAAATCAGAATTTAGCCAGTCAAGGGAGAAGAGTGGCAGAATGGTTCAGCCCGTTCGCCTGCCAATAACTAAACTCGAGGTTCCAGGGTTCGTTCCCCGTAGAGATCTCGACTTTTCTCCTCAGTTTGACCGGAAAATCGAACTGAACGTCTAGTCCTTCGGAAGGGGGTCGAAAACCGAGTCGGAACAGTGTGCCTTCTGGCTGCGCACGCTAAAGATGCCACGGCAGTTCAAAATCGTGGAGGGCGGGGCATTGTCCGGCTGCCTTGGTAATTCTTTGGAAAGATAGGTTGATTTCCAAGGTCCCACCCTTTGAAGACCAGTTAGCCTTCTTGCCTTTCTGAAGTCTTGGTAATTAAAATGTGAATATGAATATGAATTCGAAGCGAGAGAGAGGGAATGGGCTCCTCCCTCATTGTGCTGGCCCCGGGAAAAGTTCAGATCTATGCCACCTCACTTCCCTACGACCTCAGGGTTATGGAACTATCTAGGTAGGGCCTCAGGACCTGGCCAGCTCATGGGTTTATGTGAAGGCTTAAGGCTTGTGCCGTGATCATTCTGAATCTTTTCCATCATATGTGACGTTAGTGTATATGGAATTCATTCCGAGCGCGGAGACGTCATCTTGAGAAACTGAAACTTAGCCAGTCAAGATGACAATTTAGCTAGCCAAAATGACAATTTACCTAGCCAAGATGACAATTTAGCTAGCCAAGATGACAATTCAATTTAATCCACTCTTTATTTAACCAGAGTTTCCCTAACCAAGATGACGAATTCAGTTAGTCAAAAATGACGTGTCATGTTAGTCCAGTCTATTTAAACAGTTAGAATTTGGTTTGCCCAGATGACGATTTAAGCTAGTCCACCTGTTTTACTCAACCAGAATTCAGCTAGCCAAGATGATTTTTTAAATTTAATCCATTCTTTATTCAACCAGAATTTAGCTCGCCAAGATGACGATTTTATTAATCCATTCTTTATTCAACCAGAATTTAGCTCGCCAAGATGACGATTTAAATTGGTCACTTTTTACCCAGCCAGAATTTGGCTAGCCAAGATGACTTTTTCAGTGAGTCCACTCTTTACTGTCAGAATTTGGCTCACCAAGTTGACGTTCTAACTTAATCTACTGTTGTTGCCCAGCCTGCTGTTGGCTTGTCAAGATGGCCACTAAAGACCCAGTACACTAATGTTCTGTGTGTCCTGATACACAGTTTGTTGAATATGCATCTGACCACAGGGTAACTTGGGACATTACGAGAACCGTCAGGCAGTTCATTTTGATTAACAAAGAAAGAAACAAAGAAAGAAAGAAAGAAAGAAAAAACAAACAAAGAAAGAAACAGTGTACCCATTTAGCGACAGACGAAGAACAAGTCCTCCTTGGTTTCTTGCCTACAGACATTTTTAGCAGCGATAAACAAAATACGTTAGTCATAGCAACATGGCGTCAACAGTGATAAACAAAATACGTTAGTCATAGCAACATGACGTCAACAGTAATAAACGAAATAAACAAGTCATAACAACATGACGTCAACAGTTATAAACGAAATAAACAAGTCATAGCAACATGACGTCAACAGTAATAAACGAAACAAACTAATCAGAGAAACATGACGTCAACAGTAATAAACGAAACAAATTAATCAGAGAAACATGACGTCAACAGTAATAAATGAAATAAGCAAGTCATAACATGACGTCAACAGTAATAAACGAAACAAACTAATCAGAGAAACATGACGTCAACAGTAATAAACGAAATAAGCAAGTCATAGCAACATGACGTCAACAGTAATAAACGAAACAAACTAATCAGAACAACATGACGTCAACAGTAATAAACGAAATAAACAAGTCATAACAACATGACGTCAACAGCAACAAACGAAACAAACTAATCAGAAACATGACGTCAACAGCAACAAACGAAACAAACTAATCAGAACAACAGACGTCAACAGTAATAAACGAAACAAACTAATCAGAACAACATGACGTCAACAATAATAAACGAATAAACAAGCCATATAAACATGACGTCAACAGTAATAAAACGAAATACACTGGTCACATAAAGATATCAACAGTAATAAAGGACATAACACCAGTTATCAATATGATGTAAACAGTAATAAACGATTTAGCAGAAGTCTATCAATATGACGTAAACAATAATAAACACCATAACACCAGTTATATCAATATGATGTCAGCAGTAATAAACGACATAACACCAGTCTATCAATATGACGTCAACAATAATAAAAGACATAACACTAGTCATGTAATACGTATTGCTAGATTTTTCGATAACAAAACGGAGAGAAGAAAGCATCATTTGCGAATAGATATTTGTCGGAAACACAAAGGAGTCCACCATACCGTGCATAAATTTGTATCGGAAACACCGAGAAGGAAGCTATCATACCGTGCATAAATTTGTATCGGTAACACAGAACAGGAAGCTATCATACCGTGCATAAATTTGTATCGGTAACACAGAACAGGAAGCTATCATACCGTGCATAAATTTGTATCGATAACACAGAACAGGAAGCTATCATAGCGTGCATAAATTTGTATCGGTAACACAGAACAGGAAGCTATCATACCGTGCATAAATTTGTATCGGTAACACAGAACAGGAAGCTATCATACCGTGCATAAATTTGTATCGGTAACACAGAGAAGGAAGCTACCATACCGTGCATAAATTTGTATCGGTAACACAGAACAGGAAGCTACCATACGTGCATAAATTCTTATCGGTAACACAGAAAAGGAAGCTATCATACCGTGCATTAATTTGTATCGGTAACACAGAACAGGAAGCTATCATACCATGCATAAATTTGTATCGGTAACACAGAACAGGAAGCTATCATACCGTGCATTAATTTGTATCGGTAACACAGAACAGGAAGCTATCATAGCGTGCATAAATTTGTATCGGTAACACAGAGAAGGAAGCTATCATACCGTGCATTAATTTGTATCGGTAACACAGAACAGGAAGCTATCATAGCGTGCATTAATTTGTATCGATAACACAGAACAGGAAGCTATCATACCGTGCATAAATTTGTATCTGTAACACAGAGAAGGAAGCTGTCATACCGTGCATAAATTTGTATCGGTAACACAGAGAAGGAAGCTATCATACCGTGCATTAATTTGTATCGGTAACACAGAGAAGGAAGCTATCATACCGTGCATTAATTTGTATCGGTAACACAGAACAGGAAGCTATCATAGCGTGCATAAATTTGTATCGGTAACACAGAGAAGGAAGCTATCATACCGTGCATTAATTTGTATCGGTAACACAGAGAAGGAAGTTATCATACCGTGCATTAATTTGTATCGGTAACACAGAAAGGAAGCTATCATACCGTGCATTAATTTGTATCGGTAACACAGAGAAGGAAGCTATCATACGTGCATAAATTCTTATCGGTAACACAGAAAAGGAAGCTACCATACTGTGCATTAATTTGTATCGGTAACACAGAACAGGAAGCTATCATACCGTGCATTAATTTGTATCGGTAACACAGAACAGGAAGTTACCATACCGTGCATTAATTTGTATCGGTAACACAGAACAGGAAGCTATCATAGCGTGCATTAATTTGTATCGGTAACACAGAACAGGAAGCTACCATACTGTGCATTAATTTGTATCGTTAACACAGAACAGGAAGCTATCATACCGTGCATAAATTTGTATCGGTAACACAGAACAGGAAGCTATCATACCGTGCATTAATTTGTATCAGTAACACAGAACAGGAAGCTACCATACCGTGCATTAATTTGTATCGGTAACACAGAACAGGAAGCTATCATACCGTGCATTAATTTGTATCGGTAACACAGAGAAGGAAGCTATCATACTGTGCACTAATTTGTATCGGTAACACAGAGAAGGAAGCCATCATACCGTGCATAAATTTGTATCGGTAACACAGAACAGGAAGCTACCATACCGTGCATAAATTTGTATCGGTAACACAGAACAGGAAGCTACCATACCGTGCATAAATTTGTATCGGTAACACAGAACAGGAAGCTATCATAGCGTGCATAAATTTGTATCGGTAACAGAGAACAGGAAGCTACCATACCGTGCATAAATTTGTATCGGTAACACAGAGAAGGAAGCTATCATACCGTGCATAAATTTGTATCGGTAACACAGAGAAGGAAGCTACCATACCGTGCATAAATTTGTATCGGTAACACAGAGAAGGAAGCTACCATCATCATCATCAGTGCCCTGCCGCATGGCGTTGGCGATCATGGACTTCCATCTGTCTCTAGCTCTCGTTGCCCCTAGCATCTTCCCCACCCTTCTCGTCCCCAGCCACTCTGCAAGTCCGTCCAGCAATTTCTCCCTGGGTCTACCTGGTGCTCTCTTTCCCTCCAGCTTTCCCGTTGTGACCAGGTGCTCCAAATCCACCTTCCTCATAAAATGGCCTATAAATGTTGCCTGTCTTTTCCTAATCTTCCTTATGAGTGATCTACTTGTGTCTGCCTCCATCAAGACTGTCTCATTTGTTTTCTTTGCTGTCCATGGACCTCTCAACATTCTTCTTAGAAACCACATCTCGGCTGCTTCAATCTTGTTCTGGCTTTGTTTGTTGACTGTCCACGCCTCGCATCCGTGCAACAGTATTGGTTCTATATAACAATCAAGAACTCTGTTCCTGATGTTAATTGACAGGCATTTGTTGGTAAGAATGCTTGTCATCTTCTTGAATGCTGTTTTGGGTTGGCCAATTCAGCCGGCTATTTCTGATGTGCATCTGCCGTCTGATGAAATGATTGTTCCCAGGTATTTGAATTCATCAACCTGTGTCAAGGTTGTGCCACTTGCTGTTATTTAGCGTGAGGAAATTTCATGTTTTTAACTGATCACCATGACTTCAGTCTTCCTGCTGTTTAGTTCCAGCCCCTTTCCTTTGCTTTCTATTTCTAGTATATTCACAAAGTTTTATAGGTCTCTTTCACTTTCTGCAGTTAGCACGGTGTCATCTGCATATCGAATGTTGTTTATCATTTTCCCTCCAACCTTTAATCCATGGTCTTCTTCTAGGTTTCTCATGATGTTTTCGCTGTAAAGTGAAAACAGATCTGGTGACAAAACACAACCCTGTCTAACTCCTCTTTTGACATTTTGGAAAGAGCTTACATTGTTTTCTATTCTCATTGCAGCTGTTTGTTCCCAGTGCATATTTCTGCTTATTCGTAGATCTTTTCCATCAACAGGAGTCTCTCCAGTTGGTTGATCAATTCATCATGTCTTACCCGATCGAAAGCCTTGGTGTAGTCAACAAAGCATAAATACAAATCCTTATTCATCTCATTTGACCTCTCTATGATAGTTCTTAGGATGTATATGGCATTAATAGTTCCTTTCCCTTCCACAAATCCACACTGTTCTTCTGCTGTTTCTCTTTTGATTCTCTTCCTTGTCCTCATCATGATTATTCTTAACAGGATTTTTGTTACATGGCTCATCAACTGATTGTGCGATGGAGTTCGCATTCTATAGCCCCTGTCTTCTTTGGAAGTGCAATGAAAATTAATTTTGACATATCTTTGGGGATTTTTCCAGTGTCGTAAATTTCATTTAGGAGGACTGTTATTTTTTCTATGACAAATTCCTCCAGGGCTTCAATCATCTCTGTAGTAATGTTGTCTGGTCCTGGGGCTTTTCCCGGTTTCATCTTTTTCAGTGCTGCTCTAACTTCATCTTTCATTATGGATGGTCCTTCAAAGTTATTTTTAATAATGTGTTCTTCGTTTCTGTCATCCTCAAAAAGGTCTTTAAAGTACTCTCCCCATCTGTCTAATATTTTGTCTTTTTCCATGATAAGCGTGCCATCTTTCGATTTCAAGCAACCGGTTGATGTGTATGTATTTTTTCTGTAGACAGTTTCTTCAATTCGTCCGTACATACCCTGAGGATCTATTTTGTGTCGGTCTTCTATTTCTTTGCACTTTGTTGTCAGCCAAGCTTCCTTAGCTTCATTGCATCTATTCCTGATCTCTTTGTTTATCTTCCTGTAGATCTCCTCATTTCTCTTTGCCTTCCTCCTTTCCTCCATCAAGCCCAAAATTTCATTAGTCATCCAGTTCTTTTTTGCTTTTCTGTCTGCCTTAGGGATTTCCTAACAAGCTTCATTTATCAAATTCCTCAACTTGAATCATGGACAGAAACAAAAAAATCAAAGACAACGACGTAAATAGGTGCTCCTATGGAGCAGCTTCGTCCGGTAGGGACCGTCGTGCGGCACAGGTGACACCAGACCGTCAGCAAGTTATTGCGAACCCTAAACTCAGATTTTGAACACGTCAAAGTTGCAACATGGAATATAAGAACACTGTTGCAAAAGGGTAAATTAGAAAATATCAAGACAGAGATGGAAAGACTTAACATTGGTATTTTAGGACTAGGGGAAGTGAGATGGAAGGGGACAGGCATGATAACATCAGGAGAATACACAATGATATACTCTGGTGGTAACTCACATGAAAGAGGAGTAGGCATCATGGTGGACAAAGACAACTCAAAAGCAGTTAAGGGATACTGGGCTGTGTCCGACAGAGTTTTGCTGGTCAAGTTGTGAGGTAAACCATTTGATATCAACATCATTCAGGTATACGCACCAACATCCGCAAGTATTCAGGAAGACATCGACAACTTCTACGAAGTATTAGAGATGGCCAAAGTCCAATGCAAATCACAAGAAGTTACAGTCATAATGGGAGATTTTAATGCTAAAGTGGGACAGGATAGGGTGGAGGATATAGCTGGACCTCATGGCCTTGGTACACAAAATGAAAGGGGAGAGAAACCTGTAGAATGGGCACAGATGAATGTGTTTATAGTACTTAGGAAACACCTGGTTTGAGCAACCTAATAGAAGAAAATGGACTTGGATGAGTCCAGGAGATAATACCAAAAATCAGATTGACTACATCCTGATCAACAACAGATTTAGAAATTCTTTACTGTCAGCAAAAACACTACCAGGCGCAGACTGCAACAGTGACCACAATCCTGTAGTGAGAAGATTTAGACTGAAATTGAGGAAAAGGAAACAGACCAAAAACAACATCAAATTAAACCTTGGACTCTTAAAGACAGATGAAGTGATACGTAAAAAAATTTAATGTACATGTTCAAAACAAATTCAGTGCTCTGGAAGACGTTGGTGACAGTGAGGAACAATGGAAGCTATCATACCGTGCATTAATTTGTAGCGATTCGATAACACAGAGAAGGAAGATATTATGATGTGAATACATTTGTACCGAAAACACATAGAAGGAAGATATTATGATGTGCATAAATTTGTATCGAAAACACAGAGAAAGAAGCTACCATACCATGCATAAATCTGTATCGGAAATACAGAGAAGGAAGCTATTATAACAACGGGAATGAAGGAGCAGGGAGCCATTATAACGTGAGTAAATTTAAATGTAAAACACAGACAGGAAGGTACCATAACTTGGAAAAATTCACAATGGAAACAGGGAGTAGAAAGCTGTCATAACGGAATACAGTGAAGATGGAAACAGAAACTAGAAAGCTGCAATGATGTGAGTGATTCTGAAACTGAAACGCAAAGAAGGAAGCTATGATAACGCAAATAAATCTGTAAAAAGACAGAGGAAAGCAAGGTCCGTAGCATGAATACATTTGAAATGGAAACAGAGAAGGCCGACATTATGGTGCCAATACGTCCGAAATGGATTTAAAGTGAAAGACGCAAGTATTCCAACTAATTTGATGATAAGGTAAATGATTCTGAAATGAAGATAAAGCTGCGAAATCTGTCATAATACAATGTACCAGTTCCCTAGCTGCACACATTTCCCACTTTTCAGACTTAGTTTTCTGAAGAAGATATTTTCACGGTCGAAAAATTCCATATAATAATAATAATAATTAATAATAATTACAATATTTATATAGCGCAAAATCTTGATAAAATCAAATCTAAGCGCTGAAGCAGACACACACGAACCCACGCACGCACGCACGCACGCACACACACGCACGCACGCACACACACACACACACACACACACACACACACACACACACACACACACACACACACACGCATGGCTATAAATGGGGAGAAAGAATAAAAGCAATAAAAGCAAGAATAAAAGCAATGGAAAATTATAGAGAGCATAGCATATACAATTATATATTATAACCATGTGATTCCCCTCCGAGCGGAGACAGGCTGCAGAGGGGGGGGGGGGGGGGGCGTTTGAGTGAGGTTAGGATTTTATGCGGAGGAGAAAAGGTGAGTTTTGAGAGCGGACTTGAAGGAGACAAAAGTAGGTTGCTGACGGACTGAGAGAGGAAGTTTGTTCCAGGAGAGTGGACCAGAAACAGAGAAGGCTCGTGGACCATAGGTATTGAGCTTAGTGCGTGGAAAGCGAAAAGTCAGAGGATCGGAGGCAGAGCGGAGGGTACGTGAGGGAACATAGATCTCAAGTAGGTTTGACAGGTAATCGGGGGCTGCGTTATTGAGGCTTTTGTAGCACATGGTGTCTAGTTTGTACTGTATGCGCTTTGATACAGGGAGCCAGTGAAGTTGTGCTAGGAGAGGAGATATGTGGTCAGCTTTTTTCTTTTTGAGTACAAGGCATACAGCATTGTTTTGAATGCGCTGTAGGATGTGAATGGTGGAGGCAGGAAGACCAGACAGGAGTGAATTGCAATAGTCAATGCGAGACATTATGAAGGAGAGAACGAGTTTTGCAGTTGTTTTCGACAGAGAGATACTTCCTGATCAGCCTTATACGATGGAGATGATAGTAGCAAGATCTGGCAGTTTGAGAAACAAAAGTTGTTCATGGAGAGGGTAGAGTCAATGCAGACACCAAGGTTTTTATGAGAAATTGGGACTGATGTGTTACATAATGGGAGAGAAAGAGGAGGCAGCTGAGAAAGTTTCTGACGGGTGCCAATGAGGATAGCTTCTGTCTTGTCGTCATTAAGCTGAAGTTTGTTGAACATCATCCAGTTCTTAATGTCCGAGTAACACTCAGTGGTGCGAGTCAACAGGCGCTGTATATTATCAGGTGAGTCACTGTCTTGAAGTTGGGTGTCATCAGCATAGAAGTGGTGTTTTATAGAGTGGGAGTTGATGATGCGCTATACTGCCGATGACACGTGATAGAAAAGGATCCCTACTAGTCATAGCAAATGACATAAACCTGCTCATAGACCAAAGACGCTGACACTTCGTGACTGGATCACCAAGGGGGAGGCAATGAGATCAATGGACCAACACATTTACTGATTGCGTCACAAGTAGGAGAGACTAATCAATACATCAACATATACTGATTGCGTCACAAGTAGGAGAGACTAATCAATACATCAACATATTTCACGTCACAAGTAGGAGAGACTAATCAATACATCAACATATTTCATGACCAGAAAAAAAGAAAAGAACAGAATGAGAGAGAAAGAGAGAGAGAGGGAGGGAGGGAGAGGGAGAGGGATGGTGGAGGGAGGGAGGGAGAGAGAGATAAGAGAGAGAAAGAAGAGATATTGGGACAGAGAGAGGGAAAGAGATAGAGAGAGGGAGGGAGACGAAGAGCAAGAAAGAAAGAGGAGACATGACAATGACAATGACAATGACAATGATGCTTTATTTTTCAACGGTAAAAGCTATTGGCTAGAAGCCATTTTTCAAACTTGCCGTTGCTATTCTATACACATGACATTTGTTTACAGTAACAAGTACAGCTTAAGGAAAATACATGTTGAATACTAAAATTAAGATACAATGAAATCAAGAAACGTACACAGTCAGCACTTAGAGACAATGAAATCAAGAAACGTACACAGTCAGCACTTAGAGATAGATAGTATAGATAGATGATAGATAGATAGATAGATAGATAGATAGATGAGAGAGAGAGAGGTAGATAGTATAGATAGATAGATAGACAGATGAGCAGGTAAATAAAGAAAGAAAGATAATGTTGATAGTGATAATAATAAAAATAAGACGAAGAAGAGGAAGAAGAAGAAGGAAGAGCAGGAGGAGGAGGAGGAGGAGGAGGAGAGGAGAGGAAAACACAGTAAACAAAATAGTAATAAAATAAAACAAAATAAAATGAAATAGAGGGAGAAGAACCATTACATGTGACAAATTTATAGAAGATAAATCAAGCGTCAAATAGACTAATGTTCTTACAATTAAATCAAAGAAGATGAAATCAATATTCTGATTACACACAAAAAATATTAACATTGCTACAACAATTACCACTACTACCACTACTACTACTACTACTACTACTAAACCCAAAGATAATAAATGGAGGTAGAAAAAAGAGCAGTTCAGAAGGATGATTAGAGGGGGGAAAAAAGAAAAAAAAAAAAGGGGTGGGTGGGGGGTGGTAGCAAACATTGGCTCGATTGAAGGCATAAACACATAAAATTCTGTAGGAGACAGAAAATCAACAGATGATATGAAGTCAAATAGACAAATGTATAGATAGATAAATAAAGTAAATTTTACTTTCGACAATAGGAAATTACAGTAATGATAAACGCATATGTATAATAGAAATATCATACATGTGTAAACAAATCAATAATTCATGTAATAAGACATAAATAAATCAAGAATAGTAACCATAATCAAGCGCCGTTTTTTTTGATAGGAGAAGAGAGATACAAGCATGATATGGATAACAGTTGGAGAAAAGTGACAAATACAGACAGCAGATAAGAGCCAACCAAACAAACAGACAATATGGCTATCAGATAAGATGGGCAAGCAAGCAAAGCAAAAAACAAACAAACAAACAAAATGAACAAAGGCAATGAGAAATAAAGAAGAAGCAAGAGATAATGAAACACGTCATAGAGTCATCAACAAATCATGCATATAATACAGAAAGAAATACTGGTTGGCTGTTTGAACTGTTAAAATATCAATAATGTTAAAGAGAAAAACAAACAAAAAGAACACAAATTATCATTGTGCACACACACACACACACACACACACACACACACACACACACACACACACACACACACACACATTGACTAGATTAGATGTCATAGGTTGAAAAGCAGCTGACGTTATTGTTGCTAACTGAGGTAATCTACGACACTGACGTCAGGTATTTAAATAAAGTAACTTTGAAGGAAGAGAGTGATTGAGTGTTTGTGATATTTGGGGGGAGGGTGTTCCATAGTTGTGCACCAGAAAACGATAAACTACTTTTATATATGTCAATTCTTGGACGGATAATTTTGAATTGATTTTGTCTTGAGTTTGAGTATGATCGCACATTCTGATTAAACAAATTGAGAAGATATTGCGGAACATTCCTTTTTGATACTTTAAACATTGTGATACCTTTATTGAACATTAAGTGTGACTTTAGAGGGAGGATTCCTAACTGTTTAAGTTTTTCATCTGTTGTTAAAGTGGGATCTGGCATAAGTTTTGCTGCCCTCCTATGTAAGGTGTTCAATTTTTTTAGATGAACTTCACATGAGCTATCCCACAGTGTAGAGGCATAATCTATGTGCGATTTAATATGAGCATTATAAAATAATTGGCGTGTGTTTGTATCTGTTAGATATCTTAATTTGGACAGAATAAATAAGTTCTTGGAGATAATCCTGCATAAATAATCAATGTGGTTTTGCCAGGTAAGATTATGATCAATGAGAACTCCCAGTAGACGGTGTTCAGGTATTTGTGCAATAGAATTACCTCTCAAAGACAGATTGAGTGAGAGAGAGCCAAGCTGCCGTTTTTGGCGTGTACATATAACCATACATTCAGTTTTCGTAGGGTTCAAAGCCATGGCGTTTTTAGCACACCAATCAGAAATTTCATTTAGGCTCTTTTGTAAACGTGTGTTTACAGTCGCTATGCTTGTGTCTTGTGTATGGATTGTTCCGTCGTCAGCGAAAGAGACACATAGAGAGTCAGAGAGAGAGGGAGAGAGACAGAGAGACAGAAACAGAGACAGAGAGATAGAGAAAGACAGAGAGAGAGACAGAGATATAGAAAGACCAGAGAGAAACATAGGGATATAGACAGGGTGAAAACACACACACACACACACACACACACACACACACACACACACACACACACACACACACACACACACACACACACACACACACCAGTATAAACAATATCTCACCACATAAGACAATGTAGTATGATTAGACTCACCACAGAAAACAATACGTTGAAATCAGACTCACCACAGAAGACAGCGTACTATATGATCAGACTCACCACAGGAGACAGCGTACTATATGATCAGACTCACCACAGGAGACAGCGTACTATATGATCAGACTCACCACAGGAGACAGCGTACTATATGATCAGACTCACCACAGGAGACAGCGAATCATATAATCAGACTCACCACAGCACACTACAGTAGAATGCTGCAGCTGATAAGTGAGGGCAGAGAAGCGTGGCCACAAGGTAAGGCCGACTTTCACACCGATACTAACTCTAACATTAACAACAACATCAACAGTGGCGGTTAAAATGACATCAGCATTGGTCCTAACAGCACTGCGCACAATCCCACGCTCATAGTTCCAAAGTCCTATAGCGTTTTGCGCTAAGCGTCGAGCACCTTAATTATCGCATATAGCACGTTGCTCGCACACACACACCCGATCTGCTTTCTTCCGGGTACCTACCCGTTTTGTGTTGAAGCCAACTTCTGCCTGTACTGCGCTATATGTTGAAGTACAGCCAATCGTCCCCTCCCATCCACATCATCTCCCGTCCACCCGCCATCCTGTGACGTCGTGGAAAACACAATCAGGAAGTTGATATTTTGTCTTGGCAGTGTTTCAGTACAGCAGTCAGTCGCAGAGAGCACACCGAAAGCCTGCGTGTCGTTGTTTATAATGATTTCATTTATACAGCGCTAACAGTCCATGTCCAAAAGTGCTGGCTGCACTTCACACGAAAAGAGGACAGAGGAGACAGTAGGCCTGTGTGTTGTGTGTCATAGGACAGAGTACGAGTGGTCGTATACAAGGTGATATGGTGCTGAATACAGCACACACACTGGTAGGCACTGAAGCAAGGAGAAGATCACACACACACACACACACACACACACACACACTTACCTTACGAATCCGGGACCGAGTGGGGCGAGGAAACCCGAGCCAGGTGACCTCAAGCTGCCGACACACACACACACACACACACACAGACATACAGACATAGACGACGCTGGTGTTCTGTGAAATCTACACCGCCTTACTGTGGCGATGAGTGTGCCATACAGGAGAAGAACAGCTCCACAGCAGTGATTGGGTGGATGACACACTTGTACACAAAGGTCCTTGACTAAACATGTTCTTCAGTACAATAGCAGTACGTTTAGAACTGAGGGGTTTTTGATCGACAGGATTCCAGCCGCCAGTTGACACTTACAGGATTTTCACTAGGGTCCTGGCCTCCAGGTGGTGGTGGTGAAAGTTGTGCAGTGTTTGTCTCACCTGCTGGTTCCACTGTCACCCAGCCCAGTGCTGGTGAGGCGTTACTGGTGCTTCTACTTCTGTCTGCACACACACAAATTTCTTATAGTCATACCAACAGACAAGTGCACTTGTATTGTACCGAGACATAGAGTACTACAGCTTGCAAGTAAGTCTGTTTCTTCGTCTGTCTGTTTCTTCGTCTGTCTGTCTGTTTCGTTGTCTGTCTGTTTTGTTGTCTGTCTGTTTCGTTGTGTGTCTGTCTGTTTCGTTGTCTGTCTGTCTGTTTTGTTGTCTGTTTCGTTGTCTGTCTGTTTCGTTGTCTGTCTGTCTGTTTCGTTGTCTGTTTCGTTGTGTGTCTGTTTTGTTGTCTGTCTGTTTCGTTGTGTGTCTGTCTGTTTCGTTGTGTGTCTGTCTGTTTTGTTGTCTGTTTCGTTGTCTGTCTGTTTCGTTGTCTGTCTGTTTCGTTGTCTGTCTGTCTGTTTCGTTGTCTGTCTGTTTCGTTGTCTGTCTGTCTGTTTCGTTGTCTGTCTGTCTGTTTTGTTGTCTGTTTTGTTGTCTGTCTGTCTGTTTCGTTGTCTGTCTGTTTCGTTGTCTGTCTGTCTGTTTCGTTGTCTGTCTGTCTGTTTCGTTGTCTGTTTTGTTGTCTGTCTGTTTCGTTGTCTGTCTGTCTGTTTCGTTGTCTGTCTGTTTGTTTCGTTGTCTGTCTGTTTCGTTGTCTGTCTGTCTGTTTCGTTGTCTGTCTGTCTGTTTCGTTGTCTGTCTGTCTGTTTCGTTGTCTGTCTATCTGTTTTGTTGTCTGTCTGTCTGTTTCGTTTGTCTGTCTGTCTGTTTTCGTTGTCTGTCTGTCTGTTTCGTTGTCTGTCTGTCTGTTTCGTTGTCTGTCTGTTTCGTTGTCTGTCTGTCTGTTTCGTTGTCTGTCTGTCTGTTTCGTTGTCTGTCTGTCTGTTTTGTTGTCTGTCTGTCTGTTTTGTTGTCTGTCTGTCTGTTTCGTTGTGTGTCTGTCTGTTTTGTTGTGTGTCTGTCTGTTTTGTTATATGTCTGTCTGTTTTGTTGTCTGTCTGTCTGTTTTGTTGTCTGTCTGTCTGTTTTGTTGTCTGTCTGTCTGTTTCGTTGTCTGTCTGTCTGTTTCGTTGTCTGTCTGTCTGTTTTGTTGTCTGTCTGTCTGTTTTGTTGTCTGTCTGTCTGTTTCGTTGTCTGTCTGTTTGTTTTGTTGTCTGTCTGTCTGTTTTGTTGTCTGTCTGTTTCGTTGTCTGTCTGTCTGTTTCGTTGTCTGTCTGTTTCGTTGTGTGTCTGTCTGTTTCGTTGTCTGTCTGTCTGTTTTGTTGTCTGTTTTGTTGTCTGTCTGTCAGTCTCAGTGTCCCTCTGTCTGTACATCTGTTTGCATAGATGTCTGTCTGTCTGTCTGTCTCTACCTTGTCCACTGTTGTCCCTATCTATCTATCTATCTATCTACCTATCTATCTATCTATCTGTCTGTCTATCTATCTATCTATCTACCTATCTATCTATCTGTCTATCTATCTATCTATCTATCTACCTATCTATCTACCTATCTGTCTGTCTGTCTGTCTATCTATCTAAATATCTATCTGTCTGTCTGTCTGTCTATCTATCTATCTACCTACCTACCTACCTACCTACCGACCTACCTACCTATACCTACTATCTGTCTATCCACCCTGACAACACCCCTGTCTGTCTATCCACCCTGACAACACCCCTATCTGTCTATCCACCCTGACAACACCCCTATCTGTCTATCCACCCTGACAACACCCCTATCTGTCTATCCACCTTGACAACATCCCTATCTGTCTGTCTATCCACCCTGACAACACCCCTGTCTGTCTATCCACCCTGACAACACCCCTGTCTGTCTATCTACCCTGACAACACCCCCTGTCTGTCTATCCACCCTGACAACACCCCGATCTGTCTATCCACCCTGACAACACCCCTATCTGTCTATCCACCCTGACAACACCCCTATCTGTCTATCCACCCTGACAACACACCCCTGTCTGTCTATCCACCCTGACAACACCCCTATCTGTCTGTCTATCCACCCTGACAACACACCTGTCTGTCTATCCACCCTGACAACACCCCTATCTGTCTGTCTATCCACCCTGACAATACCCCTGTCTATCTATCTACCCTGACAAAACCCCTATCTGTCTATCTACCCTGACAACACCCCTGTCTGTCTATCCACCTTGACAACACCCCTGTCTGTCTATCTACCCTGACAACACCCCTGTCTGTCTATCCACCATGACAACACCCCTATCTATCTACCCTGACAACACCCCATATCTGTCTATCTACCCTGACAACACCCCTATCTGTCTATCCACCCTGACAACACCCTTATCTGTCTATCCACCCTGACAACACCCCTATCTGTCTGTCTATCCACCCTGACAACACCCCTATCTGTCTATCCACCCTGACAACACCCTTATCTGTCTATCCACCCTGACAACACCCCTATCTGTCTATCCACCCTGACAACACCCCTATCTGTCTATCCACCCTGACAACACCCCTGTCCTCTGTCTATCCACCCTGACAACACCCCTATCTGTCTATCCACCCTGACAACACCCCTATCTGTCTATCCACCCTGACAACACCCCTATCTGTCTATCCACCCTGACAACACCCCTATCTGTCTATCCACCCTGACAACACCCCTATCTGTCTATCCACCCTGACAACACCACTATCCTCTGTCTATCCACTCTGACAACACCCCTGTCTGTCTATCCACCCTGACAACACCCCTGTCCTCTGTCTATCCACCCTAACAACACCCCTATCTGTCTGTCTATCCACCTTGACAACACCCCTACTGTCTGTCTATCCACCCTGACAACACCCCTATCCTCTGTCTATCCACCCTAACAACATCCTTATCCTCTGTCTACCCACCTTGACAACACCCCTACTGTCTGTCTATCCACCCTGACAACACCTCTATCCTCTGTCTATCCACCTAACAACATCCTTATCCTCTGTCTATCCACCTTGACAACACCCCTACTGTCTGTCTATCCACCTGACAACACCCCTATCCTCTGTCTATCCACCTTGACAACACCCTACTTTCTGTCTATCCACCCTGACAACACCCCTATCCTCTGTCTATCCACCCTGACAACATCCTTATCCTCTGTCTACCCACCCTGACAACACCCCTGTCCTCTGTCTACCCACCCTAACAACACCCCTGTCCTCTGTCTACCACCCTAACAACACCCCTGTCCTCTGTCTATCCACCCTAACAACACCCCTGTCCTCTGTCTATCCACCCTGACAACACCCCTGTCCTCTGTCTATCCACCCTGACAACATCCTTATCCTCTGTCTATCCACCCTGACAACACCCCTGTCCTCTGTCTACCCACCCTAACAACACCCCTGTCCTCTGTCTACCCACCCTAACAACACCCCTGTCCTCTGTCTATCCACCATGACAACACCCTTATCCTCTGTCTATCCACCCTGACAACATCCTTATCCTCTGTCTATCCACCCAAAAGAGCTCCTTCCCTCATTCTATCCACCTTTACCTCCATCAGCCTGACATATCTACCCCTTCCCCCTCTCCTGACATCGTGACGTCGCATGCAGTAATAAGCGTGACTTTTGTACTGTGACCACTACATACCACAGGTTGCCGTCTGTCTGTCTCGTCTGTCTCTGTCTCGTCTGTCTCTGTCTCCTTTGTCTGACCTCAACATGCACCTCACAAAATACATACAACGTACACATAACACACATCACTTATTACACACATCATACACATGACACAATACACATTTCACACACATCACACAATAACACTTACACACATCACACAATACACACATTACACACATCACACAATACATGCATCAATATACTCGATAGATATCAGGGAAAGTGATCTCAACATACTCAATGTCGATTTCACACAAACACAATACACACGTCATACAATACACACACCACATACCATACATCACACATCACACAATATACACTTCACACATCACACGATACCCACGTCACATACCACACATCACACAAATACACTTCATATCACACGATACACACATCACACGTCATACACGTCACACATCACACATCACACACTTTGCACACCACACATCCACACTACACACATCACATCACTTGACACACACATCACCATTCACACATCACACAATACACACTTCACACAATACACACATCACGCATCACACATACACACTTCACATATCACGCACTACACAATGCACACATCATACGATACACATCACACATCACACAATACACACTTCACACATCAAACACATCACACAATAGATACTTCACACATTACACATCACACAATAAACATTTCACACATCACACTAATCATATCACATATCACATATCACACGCTTCGCACATCACACATCACACACTGCACACATCACATCACACGACACACACATCACATATCACACAATAAACATTTCACACATCACACACAATACACATCACATAATCACATATCACACATCACACACTTTGCACATCACACATCACATACTAAACACATCACATCACATGACACACACATCACACATCACACAATAAACATTTGACACATCATACACAATACACACTTCACACATCACACATCATACAATGTATACGTCAGCATCACGTGATACACACATTACACGATACACACATCACGTGATACACACATCACGCGATACACACATCACGTATACACACATCATACGATACACACATCACGTGATACACACATCATACGATACACACATTACACGATACACACTTCAGGCAGCACACAATACACACGTCACACACAATACACAACACACATCACACAACACACATCACACGATACACACATCACACAATACACAACACACATCACACAATACACACGTCACACAATACACAACACACATCACACAACACACATCACACGATACACACATCACACAATACACAAACACATCACACAATACACACATATCACACAATACATAACACACATCACATGATACACACATCATACGATACACACATAACATAATACACAACACACATCACACAATACACACATCATACGATACACACATCACATAATACACAACACACATCACACAATACACACATCACATAATACACACACACATCACACAAAACACATCACATAGTACACACACACATCACACAATACACACATCACATAATACACACATACATCACACAAAACACACATCACATAGTACACAACACACATCACACAATACACACATCACATAATACACCATCACACAATACACCCTTTACACAAAACTCATGTCACATAGTACACACTTTACACAATACACACACCTCACAATACGCACATTACAATAACAGTTTACACAATACACACATCTCAAAATACATACATCACACAATATACACTTCAGGTGTCACGAAATACACACGTCACACAATAACACTTTACACAATGCACAATACACACATCACGCAATACACACATCACAATACACACATCACAATCATACAATACACACTTCACACATCACACATACACATATCACAATCACACAATGCAGCATCACACAATACACACATTACACATCACACAATACACACATCACACATCACACAATACACACATTACACAATGCATACTTCACACATCACACAATGCACACTACACACATCACACAATACACACATCACATAATACACACATTATACATCACACATACACACATCACACACTACACACATCACACACTACCACATCACACAATACACACATCACACAATATCACAGCACACATACACACATCACACAATACACACATTATACACATCACACAATACACACATCACATAATACACAATAACATCACACAATACATACATCAACAATATACACACACACATACATCACACAATACACACATTATTACATCACACAATACACACATCACCACAATACACACATTTACATACACAATACACACATCACATAATCACACATATATATCACACAATACATACATCATACAATAACACATCACATCACAAATACACACAATACACATCATACAAACACACATCACACATTACACAATACACACAGCACACAATATACACGCACACAATACACACATCACACAATACACACATCACACAATACACACATCCACACATCACACAATGTACACACACGCAATACACACACACACAATAAACACATCAATACACACTTACACAATACACACATCACACATACACAAACACACACACAATAAACACATCATACAATACACACAATCACACAATCACACAATACACACATCACCAATACACACATCACAAAATACACACATCATACAAACACACACATCACACATCACACATACACACATCACACAATACACACATCACACAATACACACATACACAATACACACATCACACATACAATACACACATCACATATACACACATCACAAACACACACACACAATGCACACTCACACAATATTCACATCACACAATACACACTTCACATTCAAAATACACTACATCACATAATACACACATCACAAAATATACAACTGACATAATACACACATCACACAATACACATTCACAATCGACACAATCAACATCACACAATACACACATAGTACACATCACACAATACACATCACACATCACACAATACACACATCACACAATACAATCACATCACTATACACACATCACAACAATATACAACATCATCAATACACATATCACAGATACACATATCACACTTCACACAACAGCACACACAATACACATCACACATACACACACAACACACACATCACAATACACACATCACACAATAAAACAATTCACATCATCCAAATACACACATCACACATATACAACTACATATACACATCACAGAATACACATATCACAATCACACATCACATCACACAATACACATCACACAAATACACACATATACACACATCACACATACACATACACACATACAAATCACACACACACATCATCACATCACACAATACACATACACACATCACACAATAAACAACATCACACAATACACACATACAAATCACACAATCACACATCACCAACATACACACATCACACAATACACACATAAACAAAATCACAAAATCACACAATCACAACACACATACAATCACACAATACACACACACACAATACACACATACACACATCACACAATACACACACACACAATCACACCATCACACAAACACACTTACACATCACACAATCACATATCACACAATACACACATCACACATACACACATCACACATACACACATCACACAGTACACAATACACACACACAATACACACATCACATACACTACAACACAACACACATACCACACATCACACATTACCACATCAACATACACACTCACACAATCACACATACACACAATACACAATACACAGTACACATCACACATAACACTTCACACATACACATTCACACAATACACACATCACACATACACACATCACACAAACACATCACACAATACACACATCACACATACACACATCACACATACACACATCACACAATACACACATCACACATATACATACATCACACAATACACACATCACACAATCACATACACAATACACACCATCACATACACACATACACAATACACACATCACACAATACACACATCACACATACACACATCACACAATACACATCACAAATACACACAATCACACAATACACATCACACAATACAAATACACATCACAATACACACACATCACACAATACACACATCACACAATAATACACAACAACATCACACATACACACATCACACAATACACACATCACACAATACACACATCACACAATACACACAATCACACATACACACATCCATCACAATATACACCACAATATACACATCACACAATTACACATACACCTCACCATCACACATCACAATACACACATCACACAATACACACATCACACATACACACATCACACAATACACACATCACACATAACATCACACATACACACACACAATACACACATCAATCACACATCACACACGCAATAAACACATCCACAATACACACATCACACAATACACACATCACACAATACACACATCACACAATACAACATCACACAAACACATAACATCACACATAACAATCACACAATACACACATCAACATACACAATCACACATACACACATCAACAATACACACTAATCAACATACACACATCAACAATAACACATCACATAACACATACACACAATACACACATCACACAATACACACATCACACATACACAATACACACTCACAATCACACACACATAACACATCACACAATACACACATCACACAAAAACACTTCATCACATAATCACACTCACACAATACACACATCTACAAATACACACATCACAAACAACATCACTACAATACACATACACACACACACACACACAAAATCAACAATACACACTTCACCCATACACATCACAATACACACACACAATCATCATATACACAAATCACTTATCACACACATACACACATCACACAATACACCAATCACACATCACACAATACACACATCACACATCACAATAAATTCATCCACAATACACACATCCACAATCATTCACATAATACACACATCACACAATACACACATCACATACACATCACACAATACACACATCATCACATAAACATCACTAATACATCACATCATACACACATACACACATCACACATACACACATCACACATCAATACAATACACATCCACAATACACACATCAACATCACACAATACACAATCACACAATACACACATCACACAATCACACATCACACAACACACATCACAAACAACATCACACAATAACACACACACAATCACACAAAACACACATCACACATCACAATAACACATCACACAATACCACATCACACAAACACACATACACAATACCACACACTCACACAACTCACACAATCACACATCACACAATACACACATCACCAATCACATCAAACATTCACACAATACACACATCACAATACAAACACCATCACACAATACACATTCACACATCACACATACACACCAATACAACATCACACATACACACATCACACAATACACACATCACACAATACACACACATCACACATACACACATCACATCACAATCACACACATACAATACACATACCACACATCCACCAATACCATCATCAATCCACAATCACATCACACAATACACACATACCACACATCAATACACACACACAATCATATACACACATACACAATCACACAATACACATCATCACAAAAATCACACAATCACACATCACACAATACAACTCACACATAACACATCACAATACATACACATCACACATCCACATCACAAACAATACACAACTACACACAATACACACTCATACACACATCACACAATACACACTCACACAACACAATCACATACACAATCACCAAACTACATCACACATCACACATACACACTCACACAACATAACACATCGCACAATACACACATCACACAATACACACATCACACATACACCACACATACACACATACACATCACATCACACAAACACATCACACAATACACACATCACAGCAATCACACACACAATACACACATCAACAACACATCACACCACAATCACACATCACACATCACACAATACACACATCACACATACACACATCACACATACACACATCACACAATACAACATCACTCACATCACACAATACACACATCACACAATACACACATCACACAATACCACATCACACATACACACATACAATACACACTTCACCACAATAACACACTCACACAATACACACATCACACAGATACACACATTCACACATACACACATCCACAATACACACTCACTACAATAAATACACATACACACACACATCACAAACACTCAACACACCACATAATACACATACACATGACAATTCACCATACACACATCACACAAATACACACTCACACGAAACACACTACATACACACATCAATCACACACACACATACAAATACAACACAAATACACATCAACAATACCACACATACACAATCACACACTACACACAAATCACACATTACACAATACACACACAACATACACACATCACACAATACACATACATCAACACACATCACACAGTACACACACACAATACACAACACAATACCACACTCACACATACACACATCAACATACAATTACATATCACACAATACATTCACACATCACACAATCACACATCACAAAACAGATACACACATACACACATCACACAATACACACATCACACAATACACACATCACACAGTACACACTTCACACAATACACACATCACACAATACACACTCACACAGTACACACTTCACACAGTACACACATCAGCACATTACACACTTCACACAATACACACATCACACAATACACACTCACACAGTACACACACACAATACACATCACACAATACACACTTCACACAGTACACACATCACACAGTACACACTTCACACAGTACACACATCCACATACACACTTCACACAGTACACACATCACACAATACACACTTCACACAGTACACACATCACACAGTCACACATCACACAATACACACATTGCACAATACACAAATCACACAATACACACATCACAATACACACACATCACACAATACACACATTGCACAATACACACGTCACACAATTCACACATCACACAATACACACATCACACAATACACACATCACACAATACACACATTGCACAATACACACATCACACAATACACACATCACACAATACACACATTGCACAATACACACATCACACAATACACACATTGCACAGTACACACATCACACAAATCACACATCACACAATACACACACATCGCACAATACACACATTACACATCACACAATACACACAGCACACAGCACACAATACACATATCGCACGATACACACATCACATACCACACAATCACACATCACACAATACACACATTGCACAATACACACATCACACAATATATACATCACACAATACACACATACACACAATACGTACAATACGCACAGCACATATCACACAATACACACATCATACAATACAGACATCATACCACATACTTCAGGCTTCACACACAATACACACTTCACACAGTACACACAACACACACAATACACACATTGCACAATACACACATCATACAATACACACATCACACAATACACACATTGCACAATACACAAATCACACAATACACACATTACAATATATACACCTTGCACAATACACACATCACACAATACACAATTCACACATCACACAATACACACATCGCACAATACACACATTACACATCACACAATACACACAGCACCCAGCACACAATACACATATCGCACAATACACACATCACATACCACACAATACACACATCACACATCACACAATACAACCATAGCATAATACACACATCACACAATACATACATCACACAATACGCACAATACGCACAGCACATATCACACAATACACATACAATACAGACATCATACAATACACACATCACACACCACACACCACACAATGCACACATCACACACCACACAATACACACATTACACAATACACACATCACACATCACACAATATACACATCACATACTTCAGGCTTCACACAATACACACATCACACAATACACACATCGCACATCACACAACTCACACTTCACACATCACACAATACACACATCACACAATACACAATACACACAATACACACATCACATGCTTTAGGCTTCACACAATAGACACACCCACACAATACACACATCACACAATACACACATGACATGCTTCAGGCTTCACACAATACACACATCACACAATACACACATCGCACATCACACAATACACACTTCACACATCACACAATACACACAATACACACATCACATGCTTTAGGCTTTACACAATACACACATCACACAATACACCCTTCACACATCAACACAATACACAACCATCACACAATATACATTTCACAATAACACAATAACACAATACACACATCACACAATGCACACATCACACAATACACACATCACACAATGCACACATCACACAATACACACATCACACAATACACATATCACACATCACACAATACACACTTCACACATCACACAACACACACATCACACATCACACACTTCACACATCACATAATGCACACAACATACAATACACACAATACACATTACACAATACACACATCGCACATATCATATCACACACAACACAATACACACAATACGCACAGCACATATCACAATACAGACATCACACAATACACGCATCACACAATACACACATTACACAATACACACATCACACAATAAACACATACACACTTCACACATCGCTCAATGTACACACCACATATCACACAATACACACAATACACACATCACATGCTTTAGGCTTCACACAATACACACATCGCACAATGCACACATCACACATCACACATCACGCACAATACACACATTACACATAATACACAAATCACACAAGACACACAACATACATCACACAATATACACATCAGACACCACACACATCACACAATACACACATCACACAATACACACATCATACACACCACACATCACACAATACACACATCACACATCACACAAAACACACATCACACATCACATACAATATACTCATCACACAATACACACATCACACAACACACAATATACACAGCACACAATACACACATCACACAATATACACATCACACAATACACACATCACATCACACAATATACACATCACACAATGCACACATCACACATTACATACAGTATACTCAATATACTCATCACACAAGACACATCACAATCACACAATATACACATCAAACACCACACACATCAAACACCACACACATCATACAATACACACATCACACACATCATACAGTACACACAATACACATCACATACTACACACTTCACACAGTATACACATCACAGTACACATACCACACACTACACACATCACACAGTACACACATCACACAGTACACTCTTAACACAGTAAAACACATCACCCAGTACACACATCACGCAGTACACACATCACACAATACACACATCACACAATGCACACATCACACAATACACACATCATGCAATACACACTTCATGCAATATACATATCACACAGTACACACTTCACACATTAGACATATCACACAGTACACACTTCACACAGTACACACATCACACAGTACACACATCACACAATACACACATCACACAGTACACACACTACACACTACATACATCACACAATTCACACATCACACAGTACACACATCACACAGTACACACATCACACAGTACACACTTCACAGAGTACACACATCACACAGTACACACATCACATAGTACACACATCACACAGTACACACATCACACAGTACACACATCACACAGTACACAATACAGATAATACACACATCACACAATACACACATCACACAGTTTACACATCACACAGTACACACATCACACAGTACACACATCACACAGTACACACATCACACAATACACACATCACACAGTACACACATCACACAATACACACATCACACAGTACACACATCACACAGTACACACATCACACAGTACACACATCACAGTACACACATCACACAATACACACATCACACAGTATACACATCACACAATACACACATCACACAGTACACACATCACACAGTACACACATCACACAGTATACACATCACACAGTACACACATCACACAGTACACACATCACACAGTACACACATGCAATACACACAATACACACATCACACAATACACACAATGCACACATCCCAAATACACACATTACACAATACACACAATGCACACATCCCAAATACACACATTACACAATACAGACAATACACATATCACACAATACACACTTCAGGCATCACACAATTCACACAATACCTTACATCACACATCACACAGGTCATATAGGAGACGCACATCCCACACATCACACATCACACAATACACATTTCACGCATCATACAATACAAATACACACATCATACTATGCATTTAGATTATAATGCGAATAGAATGATACAATGTATAAACAATAGAATCAGACAGTGCGTTAACAATAGAATCATACAATGAATAAACAGCATAATTATACAGATGTATCATCATCATCATCAATCATCATCATCATTATCATCATCATCATCATCATTATCATCAGGTGCCTTGCCACATGGCGTTGGCGATCATGGTCTTCCTTCTGTTTCTATCTCTTGTTGCCTCAAGCACCTCTTCCACCCTCTTTGTCTTCAGCCACTCTGCAAGTCCGTCCAACATCTTCTCCCTGGGTCTACCTGGTGCTCTCTTCCCCCAGCTTTCCCGTTGTGACCAGGTGCTCCAATTCCCCTTTCCTCATAAAATGACCTATAAATATTGCCTGTCTTTTCCTAATCTTCCTTATCAATGGTCTTCTTGTGTCTGCCTACATCAAGACTGTCTCGTTTGTTTTCTTTGCTGTCCATGTATAAACAATAGAATCATATGTCATCATCGTCAGGTGCCCTGCCGCATGGCGTTGGCGACCATGGACTTCCAACCATCTCTATCTCTCGTTGCTCCTAGCATCTCCCCCACCCTCCTCATCCATAGCCACTCTGCAAGTCCGTCCAGCAATTTCTCCAGGGGTCTACCTGGTGCTCTCTTTCCCTCCAGCTTTCCCGTTGTGACCAGGTGTCTCCAAATAACCCTTCGTCATAAAATGGCCTATAAATGTTGCCCATCTTTTCCTAATATTCCTTATGAGTGATCTACTTGTGTCTTCCTCCATCAAGGCTGTCTCGTTTGTTTTCTTTGCTGTCCATGGAACTCTCAACATTCTTCTTAGAAACCACATCTCGGCTGCCTCAATCTTGTTCTGTCTTTGCTTGTTGACTGTCCACGCCTCACATCCGTACAACAGTATTGGTTCTATATAACATTCAAGGACTCTCTTTCTGATGTTAATTGATAGGCATTTGTTGGTAACAATGCTTGTCGTCTTCTTGAATGCTGTTTTGGCTTGGCCGATTCTGCCAGCTATTTCCGATGTACATCTGCCGTCTGATGAAATGACCGTTCCCAGGTATTTGAACTTATTAACCTGAGTCAAGGTTGTGCCATTTGCTGTTATTTTGCATGAGGGGATTTCATTTTTTTTACTGATCACCATGACTTCAGTCTTCCTGCTGTTTAGTTCCAACCCCTTACCTTTGCTTTCTATTTCTAGTATATTCACAAGGTTTTGTAGGTCCCTTTCATTTTCTGCAATTAGCATGGTGTCATCTGCGTACCGAATGTTGTTTATCATTTTCCCTCCAACCTTTAATCCAGGGTCTTCTTCTAGGTTTCTTATGATGTTTTCGCTGTATAGTGAAAACAGATCTGGTGACAAAACACAACCCTGTCTGACTCCTCTTTTGATGTTTTGGATTGAGCTTATATTGTTTTCTATTCTTATTGCAGCTGTTTGTTCCCAGTACATATTCCTGAGTATTCGTAGATCTTTTCCATCAACATTGAGTCTCTCCAGTTGGTTGATCAATTCATCATGTCGTACCCGATCGAAAGCCTTGGTATAGTCAACAAAGCATAAATACAAATCCTTATTCATCTCAATTGACCTCTCTATGATAGTTCTTAGGATGTATATATGGCATTAATAGTTCCTTTCCCTTCCACAAATCCACACTTTTCTTCTGCTATTTCTCTTTTGATTCTATTCCTTGTTCTCATCATGATTATTCTTATTCATAATATGTATAAACAATAAATCGTGCAATGTATAAGCAATAAATCGTGTATTGTATAAACAATAGAACATTACATGGTATAGACAATAGAATCTGCAATGAATTAACAATAGAATCATGTAATATATAAACAATAGAATCATGCAATGTATAAACAATAGAATTATACAATGAATAAACGGTAAAATCACACAATGTATAAACAGTAAAATGACATTGTGTAAACAATAAAATTACACAATGTATAAACAGTAAAATCACACAATGTATACAGTAAAATCACACAATGTATACAGTAAAATCACACAATGTATAACCAATAAAATAACAAATGTATAAACAGTAAAATCACACAATGTATGAACAGTAAAATCACATATTGTGTAAACAATAAAATCACACAATGTATAAACAATAAAATCACACAATGTTTAAACAGTAAAATCACATATTGTGTAAACAATTAAAATCACACAATGTATACAGTAAAATCACACATATATAAACAATAAAATCACACAATGTATAAACGTAAAATCACACAATTATAATAAACAATAAAATCACAAAATATATAAACAATAAAATCACACAATATATAAACAGTTAAAATCACACAATATATAAACAGTAAAATCACACAATATATATAAACAGTAAAATCACACAATATATAAACAGTAAAATCACACAATATAATAAACAATAAAATCACACAATATATAAACAGTAAAATCACACAATGTATAAACAATAAAATCACACAATATATAAACAGTAAAATCACACAATGTATACAGTAAATAAATATCAGCACAATGTATAAACAGTAAAATCACACAATTATAAACAATAAATCAAAATGTAAACAGTAAAATCACACAATGTATAAACAATAAATCACACAATGTATAAACAATAAAATCACACAATGTATACAGTAAAATCACACAATGTATAAACAATAAAATCACACACAATATATAAACAATAAATCACACAATGTATAAACAGTAAAATACACAATGTATAAACAGTAAAAACACACAATATATGAACAGTAAACTTACTTTTTTTACTTTTTCCTTCCGCTTGTACCGGTGGGCGTCGCGGGGAGATACAGTCGTCTGTCAGCAGCAAGGCAGGTGGCCTGGAAAGAGACATCTTGTGAGCTCTGAGGATGTCTGCCACGGAGTCGCTCCATCGTCGTCTTGGTCTTCCTCTGGCTCTCCAGCCAGAGTATCTGGTGTTGTATGCCCGAAGAGCTGGATGGTTTAGGGGCATACGTGTGAGGTGTCCGAACCACTTGATCCTCATATGTTCGATGTGTTGTAGGATTGGTGTTGCTCCTACTATGTCTCGTATCACCTCATTTCTGATCTTGTCCCGCCTTGTCTTGTTTACTGCTTTCCTCAGGCATTTCATTTCACGGGTGACCAGTTTTCTCTCGAGGACTTTAGTTAGGGACCATGTCTGGCACTGGTATGTCAGCGTTGGCAGAAAAATGGCGTTGATGAGTTTCGCCTTAGTGCTGGTGGGAATGCTGGGGTGTTTCAGGAGAGGGGCAAGTTGGTAGCTGACTGCGTTGGCTTTCTGGCATCTACATGTAGTCTCGATTTCTCTGTCTAGTTTGCCATTTTCAGTGAAGATGCTACCCAGGTATTTAAATTCATTGGCTTGCTTCAACTGGGTTCCGTTGATGTCGATATCCAGTTTGTTTGGTCTCTTACTGACAGTCATGACCTCGGTCTTGCTGACGCTGATCTTCATGCCGTATGTCTCGCAGCTTTCGCTGAGCTGGTCTGTGTGCTCCTGTAGCTGTACCTTGTCATTGTTCACCATTGCCTGGTCGTCCGCAAACATGAGTTCATTGAGTGCTTCAGGGTCTGGGTTTGCCTCCTTCGTAATCTGATCCATATAGATCACGAAGAGAAGAGGGGAGAGATTACAGCCCTGCCTTACTCCCGATGTCACTGGGAACCATCAGATGTTCCACTGGCGGTGCGGACTGCACTCCTGCTGTTGGCATAGATGGCCCGAGTGTTGTCTAGCAGCTGACCCTTGACATCGTACTGCTCGAGGACCTTCCATAGCTTGTCTCTGTTGACTCGATCAAAGGCCTTTTCTTGATCAACGAATACAAGATGGAGATCTCGGTCGTATTCGATCGCCCTCTCGCACAGTTGTCGGAGTGCAAAGATTGCATCGGTGCACCCTCTTCCTTTTCTGAAGCCAAATTGGGCGTCACTGAGGAGATGTTCTGTTTTCGCTCGAGTGCGCTGCTCCAGGATCTTTGCGTACATTTTCCCTACATGGCTGAGTAGTGATATGCCTCTGTAGGTACTGCAGTCTTTCTTGCTGCCCTTCTTCTTCCATATTGGCACCACTATTGCATTTTGCCAGTCTTCAGGCACTTTTCTCTCTTCCCAAGCTTTCTGAAAGATGGTGGTGAGCCACTGAATTCCGGTTTCACCGCACACATGGATGGCTTCAGTTGTTATGCCGTCGTCTCCAGCTGCCTTTCCTTTAGGACTGGTCTTCACTGCTTTTCTTACTTCACTCTCTAGGATGGTAGGTTCTGAGTGGTCTGGGTGGCTGGGGATGAACTGGGACTGTGTGTCTTGTGCCCGTACTCCTGATGGGTTGAGTAGGTCTTTGAAATAGTTTTCCCATCTCTTCACCATTTTCTCCTCTTCATGCAATGCTTCCCCGTTTGCATCGTTGATGATAGTGGTTGGATCGAAAGGTTCATCTCGCACTCTCATCGCTTTCACACTCTTGTAAAACTCTCTTGGGGAAGCTTTGCATGTTTCATAGAGTTTTTCACCATACTGGGTCCATGACTTTTCCTTTGCTGTTCTCACAACTTTCTTGCTGTGTCTTCTTGCAAGTCTGTACTTGATGTAGTCCTCTTCATCCTTTGACTTGACCCAGATCTTGTATAGTTTCTTCTTTTCCTTGATAGCATCCTTCACTTCTTTGTTCCACCAAGCTGTTGCCTTTCTGTTTCTTCCTCCTGTCTGCTTGGTGCCACAGGCTTCTTTTATAGTGTCCAGGAGGACTGTCTTGAAGATGCCCCAAGCTTCCTCTACGTTTAGTAATGTAGGGTCACTACAGTCCAATTTTTCACTGTTGATGCATCTGATCTGAGTCTGCACCTCTTCGTCTTGAAGCTTGTGTATGTTGAGTCTTTCCGGCTGTTTCTTCTTTTTAGTGAACCTCCTCTTCTTCTGAGTGACCAACGTCGTGATGATTGGCCTTGGTCTGTGTCCAGGCCTGCGTTGGGGATGGCTCTTGAGTCTCTGATGTTGTTCTGCATTCTAGATCTTGCTAGTGTGAAATCGATTTGAGATGAGACGTCGATGTCGCTCCATTTGTACCAGGTGTAGATCTGAGTGGCTCTGTGCTGGAAGAAGGTGTTGGTGACAATAAGGTCATGCTCTGCACACAGTTCCAATACATGGTTGCCGTTGTAGTTGCATGGTGTTCTGTGGTCACTGTGTGGACCAAGGTGTTTTTGTCCATGGTGTTCTTCTCTCTCCGACTCTGCCATTGAAATCTCCCATGACGTACAAGTCTTCTTGGTCCGGGATGCTGTTGATGGTGTCCGAGAGTTTTTCGAAGAAGGAGTCCTTATCCTCATCTGAGTAGGAGTCATTACATGGTGCATACACTTGAATGTAGTTGTTGATCTTGTTGTCCTCCCTAATGCCGATCTTCAAGAGTCTCTCTGAAATGAACTCCGTACTCACTAGGTCTTTTGGCTTGTCATGGTGTAGGATGAAACCCACGCCATGTGCTGCTCTCTGTTCCTTGCTTACACCGCTCCAAATGAGAACATAGTTGGCGTCTATTTCCTTTGTTCCTGTTCCTTTCTTTCTGGTGTCTGCAATGCACAGTATGGAGATCTTGCGCTGGGTCATGAACTCTACTATCTCTGGTTCTTTGTTCGTCAGACCGCAAATGTTCCAGGTCCCAACCTTTTCGTTTTTCTTTAATCGTTTTCCTCGCCGCGTCGTTTTCCGTTGTAATCAGTCCGTTTGTATCTCCTTATATTTTCTTGAGCAAACAGTAAAATCACACAATATATAAACAGTAAAATCACACAATGTATAAACAGCAAAATCACACAATATATAAACAGTTAAAATACACACAATGTATATAAATCAGTAAAATAACACACAATATATATACAGTAAAATCACACAATATATAAACAGTAAAATCACAATATATAAACAGTAAAATCACACAATATATAAACAGTAAAATCACACAATATATAAACAGTAAAATCACACAATGTACAACCAATAAAATCACACAATATATAAACAGTAAAATCACACAATATATAAACAGTAAAATTACAATATATAAACAGTAAAATCACACAATATATAAACAGTAAAATCACACAATATATAAACAGTAAAATCACACAATGTACAACCAATAAAATCACACAATATATAAACAGTAAAATCACACAATATATAAACAGTAAAATTACAATATATAAACAGTAAAATCACACAATATATAAACAGTAAAATCACACAATATATAAACAGTAAAATCACACAATATATAAACAGCAAAATCACGTAATATATAAACAGTAAAATCACACAATATATAAACAGTAAAATCACACAATATATAAACAATACAATCACACAATATATAAACAATACAATCACACAAATATAAACAGTAAAATCACACAATATATAAACAGTAAAATCACACAATATATAAACAGTAAAATCACACAATATATAAACAGTAAAATCACACAATATATAAACAGTAAAATTACACAAAATATAAACAGTAAAATCACACAATATATAAACAATACAATCACACAATATATAAACAGTAAAATCACACAATATATAAACAGTAAAATCACACAATATATAAACAGTAAAATCACACAATATATAAACAGTAAAATCACACAATGTATAAACAGTAAA